>JARKIA010000059.1:600000-777683 GCA_029289565.1 Mycena galericulata | reverse complement strand
AACCTACCTAACCTAACCTAACCTAACCTAACCTAACCTAACCTAACCTAACCTAACCTAACCTAACCTAACCTAACCTAACCTAACCTAACCTAACCTAACCTAACCTAACCTAGCCCGTGCTGTTGTACGCGACGGTGCCGACGGCATACACAGAGATCCCGGAGATCATCGATGAGTTGGGACGAACCGTTTTTATTCATGGTCTTACTAAGGCCGAGCCATTGCGCAATCGCCGCGAAGCCCGTGCTTTTGTACGCGACGGTGCCGACGGCATACACAGAGTGATGCACCCGCCCGAAAGAGTTTGGCAAAAAAAGCCCAGGATACTTAGCAAATTCAAGGAGTGGGAGGTAGGCAGGTCTGTAAGAACGCGGACTCGAATGCGAGACAAGCAGGGCGGGAGTCAATTGCGCGGGAGAGAACTCCCCCCTGTGGAGCCGTAGTCTGAAAGGAATCCGAGAACCAAGAAATTTCAGAGAGTTCTTCGAGCAAGATGTCCCGCGGGGAGAGAATCGACATGGCAGTCGCGTTGCAACGCGCGGTCACGTCACGGTGTTATACGTCACGGCTTTCGTCTTCCTCTCGTGTACTCTGATTCTGAGTCTCTGCCCGACCTCCACGACTCGATTGCTACCTATGGCGCGCGGAGACGTTACGCGAGACCGGGAACGTCCTTTTATTCACCGCCGAGCAGGATCGACCAACAACGGGAACCGCGGGTCGGATCTGGAGCGCCTTCGTCGAGTACGTATGCGCGGACGGCGCTGATTGTGGAGAAGAAAAGACTCCTGGGAGATCGAAAGTACGCTAGAATGCTGAGCTTGGAGCAACGCGCGCTTTAGGACGGTGGCGGGTACGTTTTTCATTTTCATTTTTGAAGCCTTTGGGATTCGTGGTCGTTTGTTATCCACTTCGAATTGTCCATCCATTCATTCCTCCAAAGTCCTAACCTTTGTTAATCCCCCCATCCCTCCGCTACGTCATCTTTCAGCCTCCTCGTCGATCCTTTCTCGATCCTCCGCATTTCTCTACGCCACCCGTCTAAACCTTCCTTCACTACGCTATCCCTCCAAGTTCATCATCCTACCCACCCTTGCACTTCCCTCCATTCCATCCGCGCCTAAGCAAGTACTGACTCGAGTCCCCAGAGCGACGAAGGTATCTTCCACAACCTCGGCCCCTAACCGTCCTCGTCGTGCGCCACCTAATCTAGTCGATCTGCGGGCGGCGGACCGCACGTCGCATACTCTCCCTCCTCCCGCACCCGCACCCGCACTCTGCCACTCCGCCGTCCGACTTCCCCTCCCCGCCCGTCCGACTTCATGCTCCTCCGGCGCGCATCCCATCCCCGCCCCAAGCGCTTTCATCCTCCACAGCATCGGCGCGTCCCTCCCTCCGATTCGCGCTCCTTCCGCAGCCGCAGGGGTGCGTCCCCCCTCCAATCCTCGCCGCCATGCTTCACCTTTCCCTTCCGCCTTCTCTCAACGCGGACAGCGGAATCGACATCGACATCGACATCGACATCGACATCGACATCGGCGCAGGCGCAGGCCCGTCGACATCAACCTCCGCATCGGCATAGACATCGTCGACACCCGCGCATACCTCGACATCCCTATCCATATCTACAGGGGAGAGGGAGACGGAGCGGAGGGTACGGAGGAGGGCGGGGGAGGTACGAGAGGGAGCACGGGGATGAAGGAGAGGGAAAGCGGGAGGGAGGGAAAGGTGCCGATTCAGAAGAAGGCAGAGACGCCGCGCACGAGCTGCTCGACACCCCATACGCGCTCGCCACTCCCGCGCCCCAATACACGCATTCGGATATCCGCCCCCAACTCCGGCCCCATCCTCCACCTCGACGCCGCCTACAACCCCCGCTCTGCGGGAGAAGTGACAATACGTGGACACGGGGGAGGGGAGGGAAGAAGGCAGTTGCGAAGGAGGGCGGGGGAGGTGCGAGAGGGAGCACGGGGGGAGGAAGGAGAGGGAAAGCGGGAGGGAGGGAAGAGTGTCGGTTCAGAGAAAGGCAGATACGCCGCGTACGCACGCGCTGCTCGACACCCCATACGCGCTCGCCACTCCCGCGCCCGATTGCAAATGCAACTTCGCATTCGGATATCCGCCCACCCGCTCCGTCCGCACCCTCGACCTCGACGCCGCCGACAACCCCCGCTCTCCGCGTAAGGGCAGCGCACGCCCCCGCCTCTACCGCCGTTTCACCTCCGACATCGCCACGCCCGCCCCGGTGCATGCGCGCGCGCCCACCCCGCGCCTCTTCGCGCGCGTCGCGGAGACGCTCGACCCCGCAGCCGCTGGCGCAAGCCTCGCCGCCCCGCCCGCTCGGATTAGGATTGACACATGCCCTATGTCCCGAGCGCTCGTGCCCGCCGAACGCCCCATCCGCGAATACTCCCTCCCCTCCGCAGGATACCAATTTCCCGCGCTCGAAACTCGACGGCAGCGCGCAGGGCTGCGCGTGCGGCGGGTCTTCTTTGCTGTCAAGGAACCCGGGACGCCATAGGTGCGGAACCGGCATGCGCGTGCTGGTGGACGCGTATACTCCCGACGCACGCCGAGGACCCGCGGCCCGTGCCCATGCCCGTGCCTGTGTACTGCACCGAGGCGGACATGGCGTCGCGCGCCAAGCCCCCTCGCTGCACGGCCTCGTTCGCGGCGGCGCGTCGTGCTTGCGCTTGCGACTGAGAGGAGGAGTGGGATCGCGCCGCCCCCCGCGCCGCCGTTCGCCCGAGCTTGCTGGGAATGATAAGGGATGGAAGGAACGACGGGGTAGGCGGGGGCAGCGCGTGCAATAACCTTCTCTTCGCGTCGTCCGGCGTCTGCGTCTGCGTCTGCGTCTCCCGCCTCCCGCCTCCTTCCTTCCTTCTCCGCTGCGCACCCACTCATATACACGCTCCTTCCCCTTCTCGCCCTCCCTACCCCGCGCCTCGGACACGCCCTTTTCTCCGCGCCCTCTTTCCCCTTCCGCTCCCGGTGCCCCCCGTCTTCCCGATGCCCTCTCCTGTGCCCCCTCCCCGCGCTGGCTGGCGTGGTTCCCCGTCCTCTTCCACACCACCCTCTACATCGCAGATGTCTACGTGCCCGCGGCGTCCGACTCTGCCTCTGCCTCTCCCGCCTCCAACTCTCTCTACCTCCGCTGCCTCTACCTCTCCCGCTACTGTCACTGCCGCTTTGGATGCTGCTGCCTCCGCCGCCTCCGCGCAGGCCCTCGCGCGCCTCGGGCGGCGGGCGTACGCGTATGAGGGTGCGGGTAAGGGGCCGGGGTGGGGACACGACGCCGGCGCGGGCGCGGGGCGGGGCGGAGGGAAGCTGCTGCCGCTCCTCCCGCAGCTCCTCCGTCTACTAGTACGGATGCGCGGGAGTGGCGCCGGCGCTGGTGGCGGTCTCAACGCCCTGCCGCCGCGCCGTACTAGCACGTCAAGACAGCACGAACGCAGAAGCAGCACGAACGCCGACGCCGACGCGATGGCGATAACTTTCTCTTCGCGTCGTCCGGGGAGAGCAGTGCAGAGGCAGCGCCGCCGCTGCGCTGCCCATCACGTTCTCGTCGCGAGCGCCACGCCTCCCGGCACCTGCTGCGCAGAGGCGCCCGTCTGCCGCAACCGCCGACGGAGAGGCAGTGAGACGATGATGAGAAGCATCCGCATCCGCAGCCGCGGACCGTCGTCATGCCACTAGCGACGCCAAAGCGACGCTACATCGTTTCGTGGCGATTGCGACCGCGAGTACCGCGCGGAATTTGGACACCTGCGGATTGTTATGGGGGGAGAGAGAGTACGAGGGGCGGGGGTATGGGCTGACGTACTCGCTGTTATGCTTCCACGCACTTTCGGTACGTCCCCGTCTTTCATCGCCCTCCGCTCCTTTCCTCCCTCCTCCCTCCGCCGAATCCTTCTACACGGCGTTACCCCTTCCCTTCGCGTTTCTTGTATCCTTCCCTTGCTGACACCTCTCCGCAACCCCCGCCAAGACACGATACCTCGCGGAAACCCCGCTCGCCCGGAAGTACCACACCACGAGGCGTGCAATACACGATGGACGCGGACGGTTCGTGCGAAGGTTTACGGAGCAGCAGGGGGTTATTACGCGTGGATGGCCCTGGGTGCGTTACGGCGTGTCATCCTTTCCTCTTTTCTTTTCTCGTTCGGAGTTTGGGCGAATTAAGAAGGAGGGAGAGACGACATCAACGGGAGCGGGAAACGCGTTACCACCGCGTACGTGCGAGCCCGCGATGATTCTGAGTGCGTGCCTACAGTGGCCGCGCTTTGACATTTTCGCCACCCGCACGTCTTCGTGACTTGATGGGGCTTGCGGACCCTCCGGGAAGTGTTCCTGGACGTCCTCCCCGTCGTCCCCCTCCATCAGTTAACGCTCCATATGCCGCGCCGGTGGTCTCGTTCGGGCGGTATCGCGTTGCCGGCGCTATTTCCTTTTATATCTCCTACATTCTCGTTCGGTTGACTAACATACTTGCAGATACATACACATCATTCGAGATTCGTGTACTCCGTCGACTTGTACACCCACGCCAGTTTCTCCCAGCTGCTGCCCGCGTCCTTCGCAGTGGTGTGTGCGCGCCTAAGCCGGAGGCGAATTATGTAAGTACCCCTTCATCCTCTTTTCCCCTTGTTTCCTTTACAGATACATCCCTCCTGACCCCTCCTCTTCCCTATCGTCTGGCTCCATCTCACTCTCCTTCTCTTTCCTTCATTTCTCATGCTCGTTGTGCTGACCATCCGCTATCCACTCAGATTCTGCGTCTTCCGCCTCACCGAGCCACCTGGGCTCAAGTCCACCGCGAAGCAGGCGTTCTATGCACATCCCACTGTTCCGATATACACCGTGCGTCCCACTTCTTCTTCCCATTCTTTCTGGGATAATTATTCATCATCCGTGCTGACGTTTTGTTTTCGCTCTTTTTAGGACGCGGGAAAAACATCGCAAATAGATGCGCGAGGCTGCGTTCCAGATCGTGCATCTGGGATTATTCGCCGATTCTTTGTCTTTTCTTAGTTTGTTTCAGGAGCTGTATCCACGTCATGTATCCTGATCAAAGTCTGAATACTTCCGCAATTAGAATGTACTGTACGGAGCCGGGGCCCTTCAATGGCTACCATCCAAGAAAATCAGTTCCTTGGCGATTCTGCCCGGCGCTATGTCTGTTTCGAGTATGTATGTACATTCGTATCGCCTAGCCTCCTTGTCGGGGTGAAAATCCCGCTTCGGGTGCAACCTCGCCGCGTTTACTGGTGCGCATCCGCAAAGAGGAAAGTTCTGTAATCTTCTGTGCACCTTGTTGTATCTACGCCCATTGACCTTTCATTCGAGAGATACCATCGGCGTCATGCACCCACTTGTCCGCAATATTACCCAAACCCACCTAGATGTGCTCGATTTTGCCTGCGTGCGAGACTTGGCTGACGTGGTCCGCGGATGCCTCCCTCTCCGATTTCACACCCCAGGCTTTCTGCGACCCGGATTTTAGCCCGTTCTTCGCCTCAGTGCTACGGAAGTCCGGCAGGCTGCAGGCTTAATACTTCTTTGTGCAGATGCCGAGCAAAATACGGAGCTTTCCCTGATGATACAGATTTACGGTTTGCCGTCGGTGGCAAAGTCGGAGCGGTATTTTGGATGGACTGACATGGAACGGTGAGTAAACCTCTCTCAAATCAAACGGACCATACGTCCGGGAACACCTCGGCACTGGAGCTTACTATCTACAGCCGATGAAAGATATCACACCGATGAAAAATTATTAGAGACTTGATCAATACGGCGGTGAGAATGAGCTCCACAAAGCGTTCCTGGATGTCCTTCCCGTGGTCCCCCTCCATCCGTTAACGCTCTGTATGCCGTGCTGAGGGTCTCGTTCGGGAGGGATCGCATTACCGGCGCCTCCGAGTCAAGTCCATTTCCTTTATATCATATCCTACATTCCCACTCACGGCGTAGACGAACATGCGCTATATACATACATATTCTTCGCAATCTTGGTTTTTATGTTTGTGCTGTCCACCCAACTTCGGCACTTTTCGCCTGACGGACCCCAACTAGGTTTCAAGGTGTGCTCAGGTGCACCGCGAAGGAAGCACCGCCACTATATTCGGTGGGTCTCGCCTTTGCCCTCCTCCCCTTTCCAGTATTCGTCTTTTGTGCTGACGATTTTTTGCAGGATGCGGACAAACGCCGTAAACAGAGGGGTGGCGGATCGTGGATCAGAGATTACGAACGCATCGCCTTCCAGCTGTATCGACTTCCGGGCCTGATACATTCCAAATTCAATGAAACCAGCTTATACTAATCCACGTAACTTTTCCTGCAAATTTTCTGGAACAACGAAGGGACTGAATACGTCTGAGCCCATTTTCCGATCCGATTTCCTCAAGTAAGTAAATTTCCGGGAATCACATTCCTATTTAATGACTTCCCTGGCCTTGGGCGAACCAAACCTTCCTAAAATCCGGCTGGCCGCTAGATATCCCGCAAAGATCTATCAAGCCCCGGGACGCAGTTTTTGAACAGAATGACACTCGACAAATTCCAGGCACGTCTACCATAGCATTCTGAGCTGTTTCGGCTTAAATTCGATCTGGTTCTTGAAAACTTCTGCCCGTTAATCTAGTAATCAGATTCTGGAAAGAAACCACTTCTGCTAATGGAAAGCTTACGGATGGTCCGTGTCAAGCCCATATGGAAAATGAGACTATGAACGTTACCTTTGGCATCGTGTTTATACGTCCTTCATGATGCCGCGGAGGAAGGGTCCACATCCGAAATCATTCGGAGAGTATCCATAACTACGGCGGATGATCAACGGTAGAATATTCTGTTGCCCCCATGCCATTTCAACCAACCCCACGAGTACCCCACGCCCAAAGCTACGTATCTGCTTTCTGTTAGCAGAAGATGATTCCTGATTAAACCTCTTGCATGGATAGGGCGTATAAAACATATATGGTCGACTACTATACAAATTTACCGAAGTACATACAACAGCGTAAGTCAGAAGTCGGGGGCCAAACATGACCCCGGCTTCTTTATACATGCCACGGCGGCGATGAATCGGATCGCTTCTACATTCGCGCGCTGTGGTAGCCGAACAGCTTCTTGCGATATCCGGGCGATGTTGGCGCCCGAATGTGATCTGGGACCTCGCCCGATGCTGAGGCATGGGACCTGAGGTATTCACACAAAAAGCTTCGCCATGTGCGGGTTCGAGGTATGAAATGTCCTAAACGAATGCAGATCAGTGCTCCCGTGTCTGGAGCGGAAAACATGGATTTGGCTTACCTCCCGAGTGTATTTCGACTTGGGCGGTCTCGAAGCGGTCAGCCAGTTTCGCGGAAATTTCTGGGGCAACCATTATGTCGTTAAGACCCATAATGTGCAGTGAGGGCGTGCGGATTTGAGGTGGTAACGGGAAGTCTTGAGTAGGCGCAACAAATCCCGACACCATTACGGCAAATTCACTGTGGGCGAAGATAGAAGAAATCAGTACGGCCCGAGTGCCGAGCGAAACGAAAGAAAGACCACAAACAATGCCGGATGCTTCACATTACGAAGGAGATTCTGGTCGAGGTCGGGGTTTTCCATCTATCGACGCAGCCCTGTGAGCGCAGGTAGTCTGTTGAAATATAAACTCACAAACGCGAGGATCATCGCCGCGAAGGCCGCGCCTTGGCTAAATCCAAATATACCCTGAACAAAGTTTTGTGAGCGTTAATCTGAAGAGGATTGTAGCGATCTACCTGAAATGGACCTTGCGTCTCCAGCACAGTTCGAATGTGGTCGAACGACTCGATCACAGTTGAAACATCGCGCATATCGTACAGGAAGCGCCACCACGCTCTGGCAGGGCACCCGTTTATATCAATTGTTGAGGCGTCCGATGCGGGTGCTCCAGAGAAGTCTACGGGAGCCAGAATGTGGGGCGCATCCACAAAGACTGAATCACGAACGTCATGAGCCAAATATAATGCAACGCCTACAGAGCACTCACCAAACTCGATGCTCCCTTTGCAAGCATCCTGAATAGTGCTCAACTGAGAAAATGAGAATGAGTTCCCTTGCCTAAAGGATGTGAAGGTAGGTCGGACCTTATACTTGAACGATCGCGCAGACTGAGAGTGACCGTGGAGAGCAAGTATGCGCTTCATTGAAGAGGTAGATGGTTGTGTGTGTGCGTAGTCCACCACTAGTCCACCAATTATACCAGCACAGTTTACGTATTGTTTCGGCTGGAGAGAATCCATCAGCATTAGCGACTTCCTGTGATAAAACACTGATGAACATCCCCCTCGAGGCTCGCCGATTAATTGATTCAAGTTAGCAAGGTCAGAGAGACCACCGGAGACTCACATAAACTCCGTCTACGAGAATTCATCCTGCATCAAAGCTGAGGGACCGGCCTTCAGAAACGCTGGGGGTTAGGACAAGGATCTTTGCACTACGCGGCCCAGGACCGCTTACGATGCTTCTCAAAGTGATTTTGGGAGCGGAACCCCTCCAGCCGACGGGCAGCGATGCCTGGACCTACGAAGTGATCGTCCTATGGCGCCTGCGTATCAATCTGTCGCATTTACATTAACCGAGATAATTCAAGTTCGTATTACATTAACCGAGAGGCTAGCCAGCCGTAGGATCGGCGACAGGTACATATTTCGGCAGTACTGCGAAATTTCATATGTTGCGGCTCAACTTTCCCAGTACATGAATGATGTAGGGACCGAAGCGAGAGGCGACTTAGACCAAATGATATTTTGGAGAGTGATGAAGTTGAACCCCTGAACAGACCGGGAACTAGAGCCAGTCGTCGGTGCTATACCTGAAGGAGAAATTCATTAGGGAGCATAGAGTTGCTGAGCGCCGGGGAATTAGGCGTAGACGGAAATGACCTAGTAGACGACCAAAATGGCCGGCGGGAGCGGCATTGCGGCAAAGTTGTTAAGCCTCAACGGGAGCCAAATAAATGTCTTCCACTCCTCAGGACATATCCCATGTAGGGCGTGGCGTACTAAGTTTGACTGTTCCCCTTCAAGATTTATTTAGGACTAACTGTACTAACTGTACTTACTCCAGGTACTCCTTTGCGCAGATTTCGGCACCGCCCATCGCCGTTGCCATCAATTCCATCGGTCGGCCAAATTCGGCACATCGTTCAACTAGGTTCAACTTCGAGGAGACTTCGCTTCGAGCCCTGGCTCCGAACAGTCAAACTCCCAACGTATAAATCGTCTGGATGGCCTCCCTTGCGCTTTTGGCGAGAACACCGCTGTGTGCTTTAATCTGGTGTGACGCGAACATTGCGCCCACACCATATAATTACATTTCAAAACATAACCGATAATCGCTTCTGCGCTTCCCGCAATGGATCTCGCACCCCGTTCGCTCCGGGATTGAAGTTCACTGGAATTATAGAAACTGAATATCGGGCCCTGGCAAAGCAGAAACCTTCTGGATGGCTTCCTCCCTTGCGCCGTTGGCGAGATCACGAGCGTGCGCTTATGTTGCCGATGCCCACAATTGCGCTCACACCATACATTTTAAACCATAACCGTTGATCGCTTCTGCGCTCCCCGCGACGGATCTCGCCCCCCGTTCGCCCCGTATTTGAGGTTCGCTGCGCTTATTGAAACTGAATTCCGCGAGACGGGAGGACAAGCAATAGTCCAAATGGAGGGAACGCTGCCGGATGTATCCTTTACGGCCTTACCGCGGACCGAATAGTAGGGTTGCGAGGCGGTAGGTAGGTAGGTAGGTAGGTAGTATTGCATGGCACGGTCCGAATAACGAACACCGGTTTCCAGGAATTTTCCCGGTGTACAAGCAAGTGTATTTACACCATCGTCCCTGGACTTTCCTCTCCCACTTAAGACGGACTTGCAGACCCCACGCGTTTCCCCATGCCCCACGGTACGACCTAGACAGCAGAGAAAAGGATAAATTTAAACCTGGAATGTGCACCTTGATCAGTAAGTCAACTTGCACGATACACGGGCGTTCCGTAGAAAACTTCAAGGACATCATATACACGTATTTTAAACAAGTACAATTTTGTGCTCAAATATGATGGCTTTTAGGAACTCAACATTTTCTAGTTCAACCATTTTTCTCTGCAAGGTAGGCACAGTTCGGAATAATTTGTCAACAAAAGTGTTGCGCAGTGTTAAAATCTCAGGATGACCCTGACATTCTAACTGTGCATGTTCTGGGCTTTCCACCTTGTTTTTGCAGAATCTACAGAAGCGCAGGTGACGGGGTACAGATTGCAGTGCACGATCAACGTGCCGCAGTTTTTCCAACGCAAGTTGATGGGTAGACAGCATAATTGAAGTCAATGCTTCGCGATGCTCTTGTTTGTGTCTTGACCATGAACAGATAATGCCTTAGAAATAAAGTCTTTCGAACGGCAGGTTTGTCCTTTTGAGGTTCACGGCGGCCGTGCAGCAAGTAGAGCTTAATTGAAGAGTCAAATTCATGTTGCAGCCAATGAAGTACCCGAGTCTCAACAGAATATTTTTACGGTTGCGCTCTTGATCTCATGCAGTCGCTGGCGGCCTCTATGGGCCGTAGGGAAAGGCAAACGTCGTGCAGGTAGAGATGCGGCCGCATCCCCCGAGTCATCCGGAATATCTCAACTTGTATTGGTTCAGTACTGAAAGGTCGAACTGGAGTAACATCGCATGGAGGGGCCAGTGTTCTAGGTAGCGTTTTCAGCGAGCAATTTTGCCTCCGAATAATGACCATTGATTGCGTCCTTTTTGACATGAGTGAAATGAAGCGGAGCAGAGCGGGCTTTAATTCCCTGTACAATGAGTTTCCAGACGTCCCCATTGGCACATTTCCTGCCACAAGCATCGTCGCGGAAGGCGTAGTATCTAACCGACTTGATGGCGTATAAGTAATCCGATCTGCAGAAGATTCGCAGAGTCTTCGTTCTGGGGGCTGTTTGGACAGAAGTGAGTAAAGCGTTAAGATCGGCCCATGCATTCGTAGGAGTTCCCCATACTCGAACGGCTTGGTTGAGATTCGAGTAAACGATGGATTGTTCGGGCCGACGCAGAGCGGGACAGTGGCTATGTATGCCGATCAGATGGATAACGTACGCACTCCAACTCGAAACTCCCATCTCCTTCCTGGCTCATGCCTATGCGACGCCCGAGCCTGGCAGGAAAAACAGTAGTCCAAATGGAGGGAACGCTGCATCGTTTACGGCCTTGCCTCTGACCGAATACCAGGGTTGCGAGCCAGAAGCGATGGACGGTCGAGCCGCAGGGTCTTAACCACTCGATGATAGTTCTTTTTCGCCTCAGGAGGGGAATTGAGAGACGAATGCGTGCCTGGTTTCGCGAAGGAGTCTTGCGCAATCAATATCCTAGCTACTGTACCTCCCTGCGATCTAGTCTAGAATATCACCGATCTACACGACTTGTGTTTCATGCGAATACGTTCTTCTTCGCCTTCAGATTTTCATTGTTCAAGTTGAACCTACTCGGCATCTCCATGCTGGACTTCGATACATTCTTCTTCGCCTGCAGGTTTTAATTGTTCATGCGGAACTTATTCGGTGTCTCCGCCCTATTAGTCCCTGTAGATCGAAGTACTCACTCAACTTCTGGTTTGTGAACGGGAGATATGGGCGTTCGAACCGCCCCCGGGATACTTGGGTAGTATTCGTCATTTGTCCCTTTTGTTCTCGCGTGGATATTTCCTGTGAGTTAACTGTGCTGGGTGGAGGATGCGGAGTAAGAGTTCGCATCAATTATGTTCGATAGGCTTCGCGCGGCGGCTCAGGATACTCTCCATATAATGTACGTTACCCCGGTAGCTCCGTCCATACAACAGAAGTCCTCGCAACGCCATCCAACTCCCTGTAGATTAATGCAAATCACTCCCGGCCGTTGTATCAATCTCAGCATTACAAAGGGAGAGACAGGCGTTCGATTCGCCTCAGGGTCCATGTTCTGTTAGAATGTAGGCTGGTGCTTGACCGCGGCATCCATCTCTCCTTTTATATAATTCGCAGGCATCTGCGTTCGATTAGCTGGGCTCGAACACGACACCTTTTTCATCTCATGGAAGTGGAGTTTCGAGAAGTAGTCACTGCCGCTTGACTGCCGTCCCAATTAGATTTATTGAGTCAGTTGGCGGTGCAAGGATCTTTCCTCTGGGTAAGGCGATTTTTTTGACTGTCTCTTCCTTTCTTCTCCCATCTGTTTTTTATTTTCGCGATTCGTTAGAAATCCGAAATCACGCCTGAGAAACCGACTCGGCGACGGCCGAGCGGCCATCTCGCGTCATTCGAATGATCACACGACCATCCGTTTTGCTCCGAACCGCCTTCTACGGGTCCAGAATTCTGGATTCTAGAACCACCCAGCCCCGGCGGACCTCAAATATCTTCTCCTGCCTCCACAGATGCTCAAACCAATAAATTTTTGCAACCTCAACGAATTCGTGCAAAAATTATCAGACAGGCACGCAACGATAATTGTATTCAATCAATTTACCCCGCGTCATGTGGTGCGGGGTACCATCAAATGCGGGGAAAGAAGCGGAGACGGAAATGGAAGTCGCGGGGGATATCCCCAATTCCAGCGCCGAGATCACGCTCTGCGCCGGACCTATATAAGGTCGGCCGGAGGTGCTGCGCTTGATCTCATACCCCCACCACCCCACCCCACCCGCTCTCATATCCTCGCCCTCGAGCGCCCATTTACTCGCGTCCTCATCGTCAACCCCCGTTCATCTTCATCGTTAAAGTAATGGCCGACACTGCTGCTGCGCCTGCGCCTGCCACGATCGAGATCAACGATGCGCTCTTCTGCACGCACTTCAAGGAGGTGGTGAGTATCTTCTGTTATCTTGCCTCTTCCATGTCCCCTTCGCCCTATCCTCTGAGCTTGGTTCGTTGTGGTGATACCCATCTCCACGTACATCGTGTGCCTTGCCACTTCTCACGTCCACCGATCTATTCCCATCGGCGCCGGAAGCTTACAGACGTTTGCATAAATGATTGCAGTCGCGATTTCGCCGAGCCGTGTTTGTACGAGTTATTTCTGCCAAACTTTGACCAAACTTGTTACTCTGTCACGCCTACCCGCTGACCGTTGCGCCCTCCAGCGCGTCCATCACGCGCCGACCTGCAGGCTGCGGCTCTTGTACTAGACCTGATATAGAGTTGTTATCGATCCGATTGCGTGCATATGGGAGTCTCCCCTTGGTCTCCTCCACACAACCACCACCCAAGCCCAATGCCCGGCGTTCCACTGACCTCGCAACTGCGGGAAAGAATCATCGTCTGGCGCCATGAATATCACAAGAGGGCGCCCGAGATAGCACTACTGGCTGGGTGCAGTGAGCGGACCGTCTACAATGTTTTGCGCTTGGAGCGCGAATACGGCCAAACCATCAATCCACACACTCAGCCGCAAGGACGTTTTCGGGCTCTCGACATGGGAGACCTCGACTATCTCTCTGGTCTTCTGGATGCCAACCCCACCTGGTATCTCGACGAGCTGCAGGAGAAGCTATATGATAGCCGTGGCGTCGATGTATCCATCGCTACCTTATCTAGGACGATTCGGCGCCTTGCAATCATGAAGAAGAAGGTTGCACCCGAAGCTATAGAGCGAAACGAGCTTTTGCGGGCGACCTGGCAGGCTGTGAACGGGGATATTCCAATGGAATATTTTGTATGGCTAGATGAAGCCAGTGTCGATGCCCGTACACATCAACGGTCATCGGGTTGGGCTGGCCTCGGTCGGGTGTGTGTCAAGCGGCAGACTTTCATACGTGGCCAACGCTTTTCCATGCTTCCGGCACTGACATGCGATGGGATCATTGCCCTCGACATCTTTGAAGGATCCGTAAACAAGGACAGATTTGTCAATTTCCTCGAGAATGAATTGGCAAGTGACTACGTCTTTTCATTCTGTTACCGTCAATTGAAGGAATTTTTCAGGCCCCTAAATTGACACCCTATCCAGGTCCACGAAGCGTTGTAGTGTTGGACAACTGCGCGATTCATCACGATGAAGAAATACGACGCATTGTTGTGGATGAATGCGGTATTAAATATTTCATGAGTGCTACGGCCCAGATTTAAATTTGATGTACAGGCGCCAAGGTTATATACCTTCCTCCTTACTCGCCAGACTTCAATCCAATCGAACAAGCTTTTTCGGCCATCAAGGCTTGGCTTCGTCGTCATGAAGTTGAAGCCCTCAACCCAGATGCGCGTCCATGGTTAATTCACCAGGCAGCGACGGCAGTGACACCGGACAACGCAGAAGGGTGGATCATCAACTGTGGTTATTCGTAGATGTTCCGAAGGCGTTACATTAGAATGGGTAAATAGGCTGTGTTGAAAATTGCGGTATAGCACGAGAAAAAATTACGACATAAAATGTATACCGAGGAGTGATTAGAAAACAAACAGCAGATTAAGCAGAGACCATGGTCAAGCGGCGCTTCTTCTCCTCCAGGCGAGAGGACCATTCACGACAAAACACTTGAAATCCCCACAAATGACCTTCAACCGCCCCGGTGATCTCCAATAAACGAGAAACGGGGACACTGGCAATGATGTCCGGCGTGAGCGACAACGCGGCTAGCGCCGACTCAGCCTCGAGGAGGTTGATTCCTTTCGCCCTGAGGAAGTCGTCCAGACAGGCATGAAGCTCAGAAGACGTAGTCGGAATAGGCGAAAAGGGAGCAACGGTGGCGATGGGTTTCTTGGGAGTGGCGGGAAATGCGACCGGAAGTGTGCTGCGAGGAGGGGTCTTAAGGGGATCTGTCTTGGGCGCCAAGTTCTGGAGAAGAGGCAGCATCGCAGCCAGCAGAACGGTCGCAGTGCTATCTCCACCTCCACCGCCGTTTCCCGACGAAGCCTGTCCGTAGGAGCGAGGGCCACCGCGGCCACGGGGACGGGTGAGAGGACCATCACGTACACCATCAAACTCCACGATGTTGGGCGGCTCGCGGATGGTGGCCTCGCCGGCGACCTGATATTCATGGAGTCAACATTTTGCATGCAACGAAGGTAGAACTCACAATTGAAGCCGCCCACATCTTCTTCTTTCGCATATTGAGACCGATGTGGTTCCCGCCAGCATCAACCCAACAATGCCCTACATCTCCATTCTCGCCGGCGTGCTTCTGGCATGGCCACTTCTCATTCAACTTCAAAATCATCGCACCATGAAGTTGGTCCTGGGGACTGTAGTCATCGACACGGGGGACCTTGTTGAGCATTAACACCGGTCAGGGAAGTTAGGATGTAGCGCATACCTTAGTACCATACAATAATTCAACGTTCTCATCACCGTCCTGCGGGAGGGACTTTGTAGGCATCGGGGAAGGCGAAGATGGCGGAGAGGAGTAGGGAGATGATTCGGGCGAAGGGAGAAGAGAGAGAGACTGCGTCATTAATGTAGATCAGATATACTGGACCGGAATTAACTCACCCGCTTCTTCATGACACGAAAACCATCCATCTCATCCAGATTCAGCTCGACTACAACTGCAGGTGAGGTCTTCTTCTTGAGGGACTGGATAGCCACTTCGTATTCTGCATCTGTTTCGATCGTGGGAGCACCGCCCTTACCCCCACTGGAAACCGATCAACGGCGAACGAGACGGAAGAGAAGTATTGATTGACATACCTGGATCCCGTCCACGAAATCTTGAACGGCGGCCCACGGTTGACTCCAGGACTGTAGTCGGTGCCGTATTCGTGAACGTCGAGGATGGATTTGATGAATGTGCATCTGTCCATATGGTTCATGTCGACGATAGCAAGCTTGGTGCTCTTGATATGCTTGACCGCAGCCTTGGAGCGGAGCGTGGGCTTGCTTGTGTCGGCAGTAGTGTACTGAACAACGACGGAGACCTGGTATCCAGCGGAAGCGAGGGCTGAAAACGGTACGTTAAACATCGCAAATAGCGTAGGATAGCAAAGGACCAACCTGGAGCCTCGGGAACCGGCGCCTCTTGTACAGTTCCTGCACCAGGGTATGCAGGAGGGGCGGTAGAGTCCATGGGATCCATAGAATTGCCGGTGGGCTGCTTGCGGGTGGGCTGGAACATCGGATGTTCGGGGTTCCAAGTGAGCATGGTGGTGATAATGTCGTCCGCATTGGTGAAGAAGATGGGAGGGTTGGAAGCACCATCTAAGATAGTCAGAACAGGCATGAATTACAAGTACAATAGAGATTTACTGACCAATCCATCCCGGGTTTGCGCTCTTCAACCAAATTTCTGAGGGGCAACGAATATTCAAGTTGGTATAATCAGGGCGAGGGGGGAGATTTCCCGAAGCGCTGGGTCCCAGCGGCACGGGGGAGGAACGAGGCACAGAGGGGTGAACGTAGCGCTGCTGCATTTCTTTGAGCAAGATGGGCGAGAAAATCTTAAGCATGGTTTCTTCAGACACGCACTTTTAAATTTTTGCATTGTCGTACCTCAAACCATATCATGCAGCCGTTTATCCGCGCCACAAGAATCTTCCATTGACCTACAACCGAGAAATTGTGTCGCATCTCAACAGCCTCTGTGGTTCTGCACAGATTGGATGCACGGTCTCGGATCGGCTATTGTGCAGAATATCAGCGCAATATACGGGTCCCTATGGAAAGCAGGAAGGAATATTCGAAGGAATGATCATATATCTCCGCAGTCAGATGGCCGACGATGCAAGCGTCGGGGGCGGGCATTGGCAGGCACCAGGCACAAGGCCTCAGCAAGACTTCAGTGGCAGGCACCAGGAACGAGCTCGGAAGATAGCCTGTGGACCACGAATCTCTACCCACTGTAAAGAAGAATGAAGTCGGTGAAAGCAACAGCGCGAGTATTCACGAGGGCGGCAGCATCTCGACTTGATCTCTACTCGGATGAATTCAAGAACGACAGAAATCACACCTCCCGTTTGAGATGTCCCTGGAAAACCAAGGCTCTTCAAGCACAAAAAGAGAGGATATGTTCGGTTGAAGCAAGTTGTGGAACCATTGGAACGTATTGCAAATGCAGTGGAGCCGGAAACTCGTTTCCGGTTTACATAATGTCACAAGTTTGGTCAAAGTTTGGCAGAAATAACTCGTACAAACACGGCTCGGTGAAATCGCGACTGCAATCATTTATGCAAACGTCTGTAATATTGTACTGATTCTTATCTTTCTCTGTGACAGTGCGCCGACTGTGCGTTCGATGGGCGCGAGGAGAACGACGCCTTCTTCGGGTTCGACCCCGTCGACCGCGAGGGCATCGAGGCGCCCCCCGCCACCGTGACCAAGGACGGCGTCTACCAGTGCAAGAAGCATGCGTCGACCTGTGCGTACTATCCCGTTATTATCTTACCGTTATACTAACCACGTCACAGCCTGCAACCAATGTTACGGCTGGAAGAAGCAGATCACTCGTGCGCGCACAGCGGCGAAGAAAGCCGGCAAGAAGTGAAGCCTGCACGGCTCATCGAAAGCTTAATCGGAATCGTCGAATTCCGCGAATGTTGAATTGCGCCCGAGACGGGAGGCACGGTAGTTGTGTAGGATGTGTATTTACTGAATGAATATCAAGAAGAATTGAATCGTCGGACGGAGCGAAAGGGTGCACGGACCTGGCTTCGGCCGAAACTGGCGACCGAAGTTTTGATGGCCGCGCTCGGATCAAATCCGAGACTCCGAGAAATCCCGCTCCTGCTTTCCTTCCACCACAACGACTCCGAATTCACGCGCAACATTCGTTATACTTCCGTTATCCCGCTCCTCTAAACTTACATCTCCGCGTCGGCAGAGTCCCTGTGCGAATGCTACCCCAGCAGCAGCGGCTACTCGATTCTACTGCTGGTGTGCATCCAAGTCTGACCTCAAGACGGGTATCGACACTGGAGATGCCATATCATTATGACGATTCTCGGCTCAGTCTACAGGCGCTGAAAAACATCTCTGTAGGACACGCGGCGTGCAAATGTATCGCCCAGCTGGAACACTGACTGGAATGGGATACTCGCCGGGCTATACGATCTGTTCATAGCCATAGGGGTCTACTCTATCCTTCTTGGATAAAGCTGCGATCTGCGGACCGAATTGAGGTCGAGACTCGATAGTGTCCTCCCATCAACTCCGAGACTGTTCTCGGTATCTTCCACTCCGAGAAATTCCGATTCTGTTTTCTTTCTTCCACTACAGCGAATCCGTATTCACACGCAGCACGCATCATTCGTTGTACTTCCGGGTTCCCGCTCCTCTAAACTTATATTTCCCCGCCGGCAGAGTCCCCGTGCGAATGCTACCCCAGCAGCGGCTACTCGAGTCTACTGCTGGTGTGCATCCAAGTCTGACCTCAAGACGGGTATCGACACTGGAGATCCCGTATCATCATGACGACTCTCGCCTATATTCAGTTTCCAGGCTCTGAAAAACATCTCTGTAGGACACGCGGCGTGCAAATGTATCGCCCTTCTGGAACACTGGTTGGAATAGGAAACTCGCGGCGCTTTACGATCTGTTCATAGGCATAGGGGTCTACTCTATCCTTCTTGGATAAAGCTGGGATCTGGCGACGGAACAGAGGTGTCATCGCATGGTATCTTCCACTCCGATTCTGCTATCTTTCTTCGACTACAGTGAATCCGTATTCACACGCAGCACGCATCATTCGTTATACTTCCGTTATCCCGCTCTTCTAAACTTACATTCCCCCGCCGGCAGAGTCCCCCATGCTAGCCCCGCGGTAGCCGCTCGATTCTCGATTCCCACTCGATTCAACTGCTGCTGTGCGTCTGAGTCTATCCCCAAGATGGGTATCGAAATGCGGATCCCGTATCATTATGACGACTCTATATTCAAGCTCGAGGCGCCAAAAACACGCAGCGTACAAATGTATCGCCCATCTCGAACACTGGCTGCAATCGGATACTCGCCGGGCTTTACGATCTGTTCATAGGTATAGGGTCCACTCTACCCTTCTTGGATCAAGGCTTCAATCAAACTGCTGTGGAGGCTCTGGAGCGCGCGGCTTCCCGCCTACGCCACGAACTACTCCACCATATAAGCGGCGCTCCGCCGCATTGCTGGTTACGTGAACGGCGGACCATCCGTTCTGCTTGCCCGCCGCTCCCTGAATTTTCAATCGACGATTCCAGATGGATCTCAGCTCTTCGACAAAATCGGGGCAGTTGGAGTAGACGGTGAAGTAGCGATTATGGCAACGATTGTGCAGTGATTACGGATTTAACAAGACGTGGGACAATCGCCTTCAAAATAACCGTATAACCGCTTCCATCTTCGCCCCAATGTGTCTCTGGAGGCGATTTTGAAAGGCGGTTATGCTTTTGAGGCGATTATCACATCCTTTTTTTATTCTATAATCGCCGCATAATCGGCTACTATGAATGTCCCTAATACCGGCCGTGATTGAGTCTCAACCACAGTATTCTTATCTATAAAGCCTCCTGAACGTTCGACGACAAAAATGGACTCGAGTTATACCCTTTGCGCTCCTACGACATGCTACCAGTGGAACTATCCTCACGCACATGCGATGCTGTAGAGCTCGTTGATATGCCGTCTCTTGCATCGCCTTGATTGTGTATCAGATATCTGCTATCTATCTATCAACATCAAAATCGTCTCCCGCCACTGAAGGCCTCGGTACTCGGAGGCCGACAATACTGATGTCAATGTGTCCGTTGTGGTCAATCACCGTTGACAATCATCTTCACCAAGGCAGCTGAAAATCAGTGCGCGGAGTTCACAACGACACCGAAAAAAAAAATTAAAGCACTGCGTTCCCACCGGAAGCAGACCTGTGCCGCCCAGCGCTGGCCTGCGCACCCAGCGCCGACATGCGCAGGCCAGCCCATACTAAACGCCTACACAGCTCATTAATACCCGGCCTGCATCAAAATGAACAGAAAATGTGTTACTTCTCAGGACGGTTGGCAGTTAGGCAGCGCAAAGCCGAGGTGTCCCGACATATCCCCCCGGGCCGCCGCCACAGGGGGCGTCGGGAGCACTATGCATTCCACCCGGGAACAATTTTGAATGGAGAGGCGTTCTAGGCAGGCCAAGAATATACAAGGGTCGGCAGTGCCCGTTGTCTCCCATGCAGTAACCGGATACGGAAAGACGAGTTCGAAATTATGGCGAAGTGTCAAGCAGCCCGTGCCTACACATCTCGCTGTACTTCTCCTCGTTGGACTTGGTGTTTTTTTCTTCGTTTGATGCGAGGTGCACAGCACTATTGGTACGATGACGCCACGCAAAGGTCACCTTGCCAGAGGACCACAGCGTTAAATGGCGAGTGGCGCAACTCTTGAGAAAGCACGGCGAGTTGTTTTTGGGACTTGATCCACATCTCTATGCATTGGATTTTTAGGCCCGCCACTACCGGAGAGCAATTCGTCTCCGCAGCAGCGTCCCTTGTGCGTGTTGCTACATTGGATGCATCGTCGTAACCCAAGCAACGTGCCGGACGCCCCAATTATAAGAGAACGTGCACAGTAGGGCTGCGAAAAGCTGTCGAGTTAAGATTTCCCATTCATTTTCACATCGTCCTCAAATTTAGGACGGAATCATGCTCCTATCTTGACAGCAGGCTGTTCCATATGTGGGGTGGCGCGCGACGGAGCCGCGCGATCGCAATTAGGCTGAATAACTTGCTGGTCAGGTATTTAAGCTTGATTGCGGCTCTTCGAATGGCCAACTACGCCCTTGAAATATTCCCCACCTCGAGACGCGTATAACGCCCACATTTCAAGATGCCCGGTCCTTACGTCCGTTTTTCCTCGACAAACACGTTCCATTCGCCGCCTCCGCCCCTCATGGGTCGGGGATCCTCTTCGGCTTCTTCCTTCGGGCCAATGACCCCGCCGTCGTTGTCATACGGGGGAGCTCCTGGGCCAGGACCGTATCCGCCGCGGAGCACTTATACCGAATCCGCGCCACGAACAGGGCGAGCACACAGTCTGCTCACATTTTCCTCCAAACCTCTGCTCAAGTACAATGTCTCGCGACACCCCTCCACAATCACTGCCCGCGCCTCAGGGCTCACTTCTGCGGGGTTCACCGAACCTGCAGTCTACCCCCCACAAGCCAGCATCACGCTCGTCACGCCGCACCTGCCATGGGCAATCGGCGTGCCCGCCTCCAACGGCGCGTACGTCACGGTGTTCGACGTGTTCAACAGCATATATAACACTCTCCGCGTTAATGCCACGCCAGCGGAAGTGAACGCGTTGGGCTCGCAGAACATGGGGAAGGCGTCCGCGGCGTACACCCAGCGGTACGAGCGTCTCCGGGGGCATCGCGGGTACACGGAGGAAAAGCGGGGTGGAATCAAGCGCGTTGATTTCTTGATGGGATATACCAGGATGCACGGCCTTTCACCTACAGACAGTCCTGACGTCTGGCAATTGAACACGGAATGAATAGTTACTTGCGATATGCTGTATGATTATTTTGTGTCCCTGCCCCATTCATGTACTATATCACCTCTGTATCCTCACCACATGAATTAAGCGGTCGTGTGTCCGTTAAATATCACGGCTACTCCGCGAATTTGTGGAAACATCGGGGATCAAAGTCAAATCGGTTAACGCGGTATATGCACATGTCGTCGCTCCGCCATCAACGCGATTGGGCACGTGAGTTGCATCGTGCCTCAGCGGACACACCTGTTTTACAGTGTTTAAGTTGCTCCTCCTTCGTCCTCTTCCTCCACGGCGTACGTTTCCTCGCTTAGTTTCGTGTCCTGTGCGCTTCCATTGATCCTCAGATAAGATCCCATGCCACCCTCCCACCTGTCTACCACTCTCCACCCAGACGTTTTGACCCCAGCGGTGACTCGAGCTCGAATAGACGCGCTCAGTTCTGAGATCGCTGCTCTCTATGCCACCATCCACCGTATTACAGCGGAGCGAGAAACCCTCCAAGCGCACCTCGACGCGTACATATACCCTGTCTTAACCTTGCCCAACGAACTCGTGTCCGAAATCTTTATCCACAGTCTTCCTCCATCGGACTCCGAGGAATCGGACTCATCCGCGCTTTCATCACCTCTACTCCTTGGCCGAATCTGTCGCAAATGGCGGGATATTTCACTTTCGACTCCTCGCTTGTGGACCGACATAGATTTCACCATCGGCAATCGCGAGTCTTCGAAGGTTTCGATAAATCGACTTGAGCTCTTGGACACCTTTTTTACTCGCTCTCGCAACTGTCAGTTGAACATATCCATGACGTACCATCCTTTCCATCCCCCGACGGCCTCTGGCGAACTGGCTGCTGGTGTCGCCATGGAAGCAGTCACCCAACATTGTCGGCGTTGGGAGGAAGCATACCTTGCCGTCCCCCTTCTCCATCTCACCCGGGCTACCGGAGATATGCCCTTGCTCCATACTTTGACGTTGTGTGTAACAGATATCGACGAGCTTGTTCTACAGGGGGCCGATCCGACGGCTCCAGTCGAGATGTTCGAAAAGGCACCAAAGCTGAAGCGACTAATACTTGTGGACTTCATCCCCGGAATATTCACTCTTCCGTGGGCCCAACTTACCACCATTTCTATCATCCGGGCACGTTTTCCCCTCGATATCGTGGAAGTTCTTCGGGCATCCGTGAACCTCACGTGCTTCCTGGCCGATTTCGAGGAAGCTTGTGACGACGAGGCGATGGACGATATCCTGGATATCCCACCCCTTCTTCATTTAACCGATTTGCATCTCGGCGGAGAAACCTATTGCCCCTCACATATGCAACTTTTGGAAAAACTCACACTTCCCGCCCTATCCTCGCTCAGCATTCACGAGTCATGTTTCGTGCCCAACCCGATCGCCACTGTCCGCAATCTCATCTCCAGATCGAAATGTCCATTGCGCCACATAACAGTTACTGAAGCGGAGAAGCCCAGTCGTTCCTACTACACGGCGTGGCCATCGGTCGACAACGTCGAGGTGCAGCCGCCGGACATATCCAGTGATTCAGGGAGCAGCTCGAGTTTGGAGGATATGGATATTTCGGACGACGGAACGCAGGAAACCTTGTACAATGATGAAGACGCAGACTCGTAGGTAAGCACAGCGTACATCAGTGGTCTTCTTAACTCGCGGTTTACTGGCTGCGTTCCAGGATGGACTTTGAAGTTGTGGGTCGTGATAGTGTCGCTCTCCTGGAATATCCCCTTCAACTACAGTATTACTTGTATCTGGGCACAGTCGCAAGGCAGATCTGATTCCGATTGTTGTCCTCGAGGATGTGCCGTGGATTGAGGACTAAATCAACTTCGAATCCGGTAGAATGCTAATTGACAAGTCACATGAAAAGGTGGAAATGACCGTACGTAGCTCGTGGCTTCTGGCTGAAAAAAGATAGTCGCACGGCGTCACAAGAAATCTCTAATAAATTGACTTGTGGAGATTAAACAATGTGTAGTATAATCCGGTTCGACGTGGCTTGACGAACTCAGCATTCAGGCTGATGGTGACCAGAGACTAGGAAAGAAGAAAAATCGGCCCAAGACTCTGGCCGCGTACACTGTGTCTCCTCGGACGCCGCAACCTCGTAATACTCCGGTCCAACTGGGGCGCGACTCGACGCAACCACATACCCCTCGAGTCGCCGAATAAGCTGCGCGACGCGCGGTGCGGAAAAAGTGTCCAGCGAGTAGCCCAGCAGCTTCAGCTCCCGGAGCAATCTTCCAACGCGCAATGAGAATCAACATAGATCATGTAAACTGGCGGCGCACGTACGTCTCGAGGTCGCGGGCGCCCTCCTGGGGGACGCACGCCCACCCGTCCGCGTCCTCCGCGCAGAATTCGGCCCAGGAGAGGACCGTCTCCGCGTGCACGGGCGTGTAGTGCAGCGCGGGGAGGTAGCGCAGCCCGCGCACGAGCACCCGCGCGCCGAGGATCGCCATGTCGCGCGCCTGCACGCGGAGCGCTTGCACGCGCTCGGGCGCCCAGGTGCCGGGGTCTGCGCGTTCCTCGATTTCGCGGTAGAAGGGAAGCACGAGGCTCGCAAACGCGAGGACCATGGCGTACACGCATCGCCGGGCGACGGAATCTGCTTCGTCGATGACACGGAAGAGTGTATCGTTGACGGGCGGAGGGAGTATTTCGTCCATGCGATCTAGGAGGAGCGATATTATGGAGTGGAGGACGGAGAGATTGGTCAGGAATCGCATGACGGCTCGTTCGGAGAGAGGTTTGACGCGGGCGTAGTCTGGGAGCGGTTTGAATGAGTAAAGGCGAGTGTGAGGGGAGGAAAGCGCAGCTCACCGCCGTTGATCGTGTCAGAGAGCTCCCGCGCAAGACACGGAATATGGAATAAGTCTTTGGGGAAGTCAAGGATGAGGAATTGTATGAAACCAGAGACGCACATTGTGCACTGTACACCCACAGAAGGGACAGTGCCGGAATTTGCGTGGACACCTGAAGAGACGCGAACATATCGTCGAGCGACGACGGTTCGGGACCGTACAACATCAATTGGTCATTCAACGTGCTGAGGTGGAGACACATCAGACTGAGACGACGCGCTAAAGAAATATCCTCAACAACAACATGGGCGTCCTCCTTTGGTTTGAGAGTGTGGCCTCTGCCATCTAGCCACAGTCAGCTGGAGAAACGAATTGGTGTGATCCTCACAAAAACGGCTGCCCAGTGCCCGGCATCGGAGGGGTGGAGGTATTCTCCCCGTAACGCCGGGGCCAGCACGCGAAGATGCGACATATAGGCACTTGCCCATGGTCTTGATTGGCCGCAGAAGTCCGCTGCAAGCACAGTTAGGACCGATAAAACAGATGTGCGACAAATACTTTGTTCGAGAAGGTCCAGGAGGTAGCAGGACGCGGCGTTCTCCGTCGATGGCTGGAGCATGGTTCCGGCCTCCCATGCTGCTTTGAACGCAGTTGTTCGGATGGCGCGGTATGTGCGGGCGCGGCGTACACCACATCCAACGAGGTTTGGGCATGATGCGAAAAAGAAGGCATCGTTGTAGGCTTCGGGACGCGGTCCTTCGCCAAGCACAAACTCGTGGAAGGAGACGAGAGACGCCAAGGCAACGATGGCAAGCGCCAAAACACGGAAGTCCGGAGGAAGGAGAGACACTTGGAATGACACCGCCCGCACGGTCATCTTGATTCCGGAAGACAGAATGAGAGGATGGTCGTATTGAGGGATATATTCAAGACCTGTTGAAGCCTCGGTGAGGAAATCCTCAGCTTCGAACGACAGATACTTACATTCGAAACAATGGGAAACAAAATCCGGATTGAGGTCGGGACATTTCCCGGGTTTTTCGAAAACCGGGCCACGATAGACATCTAAAGCTCGCGGTATCACCATCGCCGTCGGAGCTCTGCGCGGCCGCCCACGAGGAAGAGGCGTGGTGGTGCATCTAGCAAGATAATTAGGTGTTGCTGAATCGTCCGTACTCTAAAGCATACGCGATACCCTTGTCCACACAACGCGGACAAGGTGCGCCGTTTTGCTGTGGATGACACAGGACACGACGAGCCTACTCGAAAATGTTAGGAGCCTTCCCATGTGAAGTGCATGGAAGAGTGTACTTTGCAAGTGTCGCATGCTGGGGGTTTCTTGGGCGCTGGACCCTTCATGGAACTTGATGGAAGCAGAATGGCAAGTGGCTAATTGGTCACGTCCATCAAGTAAGCACGGCATGGCGCCCCGCTCTCTTGACAACGACGATATTACGGGAGACTCGATCTGCAGTCAACGCTCACTCCTCGCCGTCCCTTGCATGCTCCATTCGCTCCTCCTCGCTCTCCACGTCGCCGTCCTTTGCCCGCTTGCACGTACATACTCGCCACTTGCGCCCCGACCCTACCCCCCTTCTTCAAGTTCTTCCGCGCAACTTACTCCCTTCGCTGTCTCTTCCACCTCTCCTTGTGCTTCCGCTTGCGTCCCCTCCTTCTGCTCCTCCCTCCGCCCTCCTCTTCAGCAATACCTTCTTCCCTTCCTTGATCCCGTCGCGCTCGCACACCCTACCCCCTGTTCTTTCGCACTCCTCAAACTAACTCCTACCCTTTGCCTTCCACTCGCTCCCCGCGTCTTTCTTCCGCGTGCACTTCCAGATGCGTTCCGTCCTTCCCTCCCTCTTCCCGCATACCTCCTCCTCTCTCCTTCCATCCACGCCTTATGCACTTCATCTCCTCCCTCACGCTTGTACAGCCCCCTCTCGCTCGTACTCTGTACTCCGACATCAGTCTTCCGTCTTTCCTTCCTCCCCACGCCCTCACCCCAGTCGTCCGAACGCGGTGACCCGCTCTCCGGGTCCAGCTGCGGCCCAAATGTTCCTCCCTCCATTGCCGACGACAAAAAACTCGACTCGAAACCTCAAGTCCACTCGCTCGCGCAGGGCATAGTAGTCCACCTCCGCCTATCGACGGACACTGTCAATACCCAGGGTAATACTATCGATGGTGCGCCATACCCCTCGTACTTTAATCGGCCCCCTAACCCGAATCGAGTCCTTCTGGAGCAGCACGCCGACGACCCGCTGCCCGTGCATGGCGCGGCTGCGTCCTCCGCCGCCGTCGTCTCGTGGCCCCCGAGATTCTCTCCGCACCGCGTCCGCCGCTGCCCTTGCCCCTGCCCTTGCCCCCCGCCCCGAGTCGCACGTTGTCGGGGAGCGCAGACGCAAATGGAGGAGGGAGGTACCCATGTATCCGCGGCTGCGGACTATCGCCACCCCCTATCCCTGCGTCCGCGCGCGCTTCTCGGCGCCCGCGCCCACGAATACCGCCAAGTATCCGGAGACGGGGATCAGGACACGTGGAGCAAGGTGCTGGCATACCTTTCTGTCATGCGTCCGCGCACTTTCGGTATGTACGTCCCCGTCTTTCTTTCCTCCCTCCACCGGCTCCCTCTATCCGCCCTTCCGCGCTTCTGGTATCCTTCCCTTCCCTTCCCTTCCCTTGCTGACGACGACATACGCGGCCGCCTCGATCGACTGAGTAACCACCACCCTGCTGCGTATGGAGTCCCCGTAAGCTGCACCACTAACGGACCTCACCACGCGCTCGAAGCGTGCGCGACTCGCGTTGTTCGGGCCCACCTCGGTATCTCAAACGCCCTCTGTTAACCCTGTCCACGCACCCACCTCTGCCCTCCCTCCCCTCCCGGTGTCACCGCGGCGCCGACGACCCCGTCCTTCCCCTGGTGTCCTTCCTACATACATACGTCTGGGATGGCGTGTTTGCGGCTGAGGCGCAGGCCAAGTGGTTTGTCAAGACTTCTAGTTCTGCCGCCCCCCTACACGTCTCTTACCACATACATATCAACTCCTCCCCTTCGCTCTCGTCTCATACCCTCTATCTTACAAATCCCACTCCCATTTTACCTCTAACCAAACGCCAACGGCGTTCCACACCCATACCTCTTCTACTTATCCCCCAGTTTTCCGCTACAGTCAAATACGAAGCTCGAATAAATATACAAGCTTCTTTTGTTCTCCGGATGAGCTGCCCGAAAGCCTTTTAGATTACGAACTCCACGAGACTCACCTACGTCCGCAACAACGCCATTACATCCGACTCCCCAAGGGTACTCCGTACTCGGCGTCCCAAATCCGATTTCAGGCAGTCATGGATGGGGTGGTGTCGCTACTACTACGCTCGAGTTCCACCTCGAAATGAAATGAACTATCCGTTTCAGGCTTCGGGTCCACCAAATCGGCGACATGGTGGTATACAATGCTGCCTGGATCCTCCCAATAGACTGGCATTCAACACTAGATTCCGATCCCTGTGCCGCTCTGTCGCTATCGTCGTTTCGACATGGCACATCGCAATTCTGGGCGATCTCAATGAATGCGCGAACTACTGCCTCTATTTGATCATGACCCACCCCGTAGAGGCGGGCACGCGCACGCCGGCATTGTATTACTACGTACATATTTCCGATTTTTTGTGTTCTTTTTAATACATATTGGGAAGTTATCCACATACGTAGATATCTACGAGATCGCGGTAATTATTGAGCTATTAGTTAAACAACTAACGGTAATTAACGCGTGCTCGAGATATTACCAAAGGCCAGGGGGACCGGAGAAACCATACATCTCGCCCTTTAATTAGAAGGGCAAGTTGGGCTTTACAGGTGTTTTTCAGAGTGATTACTGATAGGACCTTCGCAGTAAAAAATGCTCACAGGAGCCATAACTGTGTTTTGCTCGGGGGGATTCATGAAATATGACGATTGGCTCCAAAAGACTGGGGCTGCCCACCTTTGGCGGGCGATGTCGGCATTTTGGACGGGACGGCAGTGGCAGCGCTTCCCACCAAATTCAACACTCGATCCTCCATTGCTTGCGGTCCAGTTACTTCTGTGGGTGGTCTGCAACACAGAAAATTCCCGCTATGTATATAGTGGGTTTTTGGGGGGAACTCAAAAATGAACTCCTTTATACTTTTTGTGCCCCATCACAAAAATATCTATGTCCCACCAAGATAATAATCACGCTCGTTCCTCGTGTCCCCCATGAAGATATCCCTCATTTCCAACTTCCAATGGTTAAAGTATGCCCGCATCTTCACTTAACCCGGTCAAAAATACTTTCGTCGCTGCTGGAGCCAATATAACCTCTCTCTGGCGTCTCTACTTCTTTCGCCCCTCTTGTGTTGCTAGAGCTGGTACTCTTTCTTGGGTGACAAACCCTGCGATATTGTCGCCTAATCATGTCTCCCGCGCCACCAATGTTTACGATAAGGCAACATGAAAGTTGAACGGGAGTGCGTCGCGGCAAGCGGGCCGGGTGCGAGCTAGTTCTAACTGTGCGACGACCGAGCGCAGTTTAGGCTGAAAAGTGATTTGATGTTGTATTCAAATTACTTGAAAAGACGTGAATGTTTCAGAACGATTCCAGGATAGTTTTTGGGAGTTATCTGGTTCAGTAGCCAGAAAATTCACATTTAATTTTCTTCTAGACTCATAAGACTGAGATCTGAGTTGAACTGAACATTGCTCATGTATCTGCTCAGTAGCTGTTTTATATAACATTTTCTTAACACCATAAATCAGCTTAGCTTCCAATACTTTCCTTGGACTTCCAAATTTTACAGAGTCACGGTCCATGGACGGGAACAATGAAGTCTTGAATGCAGTTGTAGGTCCGTATCGGCCGAGCAGGCAATTATTACATCTACCACAGCGGAGAACTTATCTGTGATTTTGGCGCTACATTATCATAGCGGGCTATATCGGTCATATGTTGGTGTTGACAGGTTACCTGCCTGACAGAAGCAGTTTTGAACGCGGGTAAATCCGAACTACCGTGATGGCCGTGAGATTTTGGCAGCACGACTCTCCGAGAATCGCCGGCTTGCCGGCGCGGAGACAGGCTCCTACATAATTAGGGCGTGCCGTGTGCTTGAGGCACGTGTTTTGCATCGAGATTCTTCGGGACGTCCACCACACTAGACGTCTTACCGGACGTCTTCCTTGACCGCGGCGTGGAATCCAATGTCAGACACAAGCACCACGGCGTATTCAACCCTCCCCTTCGTTCCCCGCACACCGTTCGACGACTCAAGCGCCGATGTGATCCTCCGCTCATCGGATGGCATCGATTTCCACGTGCACCGCGTCGTGCTCTCCCTCGCTTCATCGTTTTTCAAGGAGATGTTCAGCTTGCCTCAGCCGAGCTCCGAGCCCGATATTCCGACCATATCCATGTCGGAATCAGCCGTCGTCCTCGACAGAGCGCTGCGATTCTGGTATCCCGGTGCCGAGCCCGTCCTCGTCCAGACATTGCATGAACTGCGGGAAACATTGGAGATTCTCATCCAGAAATACTACATGCAGTTCGTTATCCCCTTGGCGAAAAAGCATCTACGGGAATACCTCCAGGGGGACCCTGTCGCTGTCTTTGCCATTGCATGCCGCCATGAATGGAAGGACCTCGCGTTAGAGGCCGCAAAAAGCTCCCTCAGAGCCGCCATTCGCAATGTCTCTGAGTTACCTCGGCCCACAAACCTGAACGATATGACCGCGGATACATATTATGCACTCCTCCTGTATCACTCCGAGTGCGCAAGGGTCGCGGCGGCGGCGAGTTCATCGCTCGAATGGGTCCCTTATTCCCACGAAATCCCGGGTTCGGGTTGCCTAACAGACCGGGTTATTTGCCCTACCGATTATCGGACCTGGAATTACGCAGACGTGCCTCAAAAGGGCGTCGTAGTATGGTTCGCCGGCTATTTGCAGGCACTGGCAGCAAAACTAGCCAATTCGCCCAACGCCATATTGGATAGTCCCGAGCTCCTAACTCTGGCCGGGACGAGAATGTCTGCATGCCCGTATTGCAGAGAGAACGGATTTCATAGATTGGCAAAATTTATTGTCACTTTGAAGGCCAAAATTCAGCGAGAGATTGATTCGGTGAGTCTGCTTCCTCGGCGGGATACGTTATTTAGAAATCTGGACGATCTTACAGGTGGAACTGCCACACCTCAATTTTTGAACTGAGTTTCTGAACCTCACTCACATCTGTCTCTGTTTCCTATAAAACCTTTTTTCGTTGGATATCATGTGCTCGGGATCCGTGAATCCGCAATCTGCGGTTGCGGTTCTGGTTTGTGTTTCGTATTCCGTGGTTTGCGGTTTGCCTATGATAGCCGAATAGCCGAGTTTGGCCGAACTCTCACGGTTCGATGCCGTCCCGAGTACTGCTCCAATTCACCGTAAGATGAGTATATATCATCGCCAGATAGGTTTAAAATTACTTTAACGGTTAAATTCAATGTGCACAAAGATCCCAGCCCCACCTCCAGCCCCATTCCGAGAGGTAAATTTATGTCCAATGAGATATAGTGCTAACCCTGGATTACAGGCCACACTGGGTGTGAGAGCAAGTTGTATTATTATTAGAGCTGCCTGTGTCTCAGTATTCTCCCTCTTTCATGTCCCTTGAATGAGTGGGACGCCTCCAAGTCGAAAAAGGTTACCTTGCCGAGTCCCGGATCAACTTCAACTGATCCGCCTCCGGTTCAATCCCGTTTTGGTCGTTGAAACTTTGGACCAACCTTGACCGCAGGACACCAGAAGCACTTGCAACATATTGAGGCCACATCAAAAGTCCAAAACCCCGGACAGAAAGTAAAGAAATGTTCAGAAACCCCATTCTCAAACCACGAACTTGGCACAAAACCACGGTCGTCAATCACAAACAAGATCAAATCCACGGACTTCAACCTGGTTCCAGACCGAATAATAAACAACGAAAAAAAACGTCATAGTTTCCAATCTGTTTCTGCACCTTGAATATACGCGTACAGTTGTGGTCAAATATCCTGTCCGCGGCACTGTAAAATACTTTCCTCGTTGTATTAGGTGCTTCAAGTTGCTGCATACGATAGCTGATGCGTATAGAGTGTCTTCCAGCGCGCGGTGTTGCCATAGTCAAGCAATTGATAACAAAAATGGATTTCAAAATGTGTTCTAGCAGCCTGGGCGCGCGCGATTAAATTTGGACAACGATACAATTTTCCACCGCAAGCCCTTCTTGATTGTAGATCCTATCAGCACCCCGTCCAAATGCTCTCTAAATTTGATGCAATTGAAACAGGCAGAAGTCTGATGGAAGACTAGAAGTAACAAGTTCGCAATGGGTATAAACAGCGATAGGTCAATGACTTCAATGAGCCAATTAGTCGAGTCGGTGTGCCGTAGCTAGTCTCACAGCTCCAATTTATCCCTCCTGATCAGCGAGCCCATTTCCTGCTCCACCGCCTGCAGATGGATGGCTGGGACGAACTCCGACTCTCGCGCGGCCGGGCGTGGGCGTCCCGTGACGAGCCGAATAAAAGTCTGGTCGGTGAACCACCGGAACGCCCGAGGGTCATCTTCAAAACCTACAGTACCAAAGGGGTGGCAAGACGACGGAGACGTCCAGAGCCTAACATGCTGGCGTCAGGGAGGAGAGCAGGAGGGTAGGACGGGCACGAACCTGGCCAAAGGAGGGGAGAATACATTGTCCGGGGTGTCGGTCAGCCGAATCTCACTCGCGATGACCCAGTATATCATTGGTATAAGGAAGACGCCGTAAAATTGCAGAGACGGGTAGCGGTCTACGGAAACTTCCTAGAAGACGACTCTGTGTGACCGAATCTGAACGGCATGGGACAAACCAGAAAACCCAGAACCTCGATCTGGAAAATCGGTCATTCATCTGGTTCAAATTAAATTATTGCTCTGGAGAGCTGCCTGCTCAAGGTATTGCTAACTTTATGGTTGAAACTCATGCAGATGGGTATGGGAGGCGCGCTGTTTGACTGGCTGCGCATGTTATACCAGAAAATGGAATACTATGTTCGCCACGGGGATCGTAACTCAGCAGAACTCAAGGCACTTGTTGGTTTGCTTACCGGTGATCCCGCATCCCCGGTCCTATGGAACCTGTTCATGGCCGACCTCATTATGCTTGAGGTCATAGACGACCCTATTCCTTCTGGTGTTCGAATTGCGATCCTAGCCCAAGCAGACGATATCCTCTTGATCTCGCTCTCGGCACAAGGATTACAGCGCAGACTCAATACGTGGTGCCCGCGGAACTTCATCGTGGTCTCACATAGTTTCCGGAAACAGTGACGGACCCGTACCGGATGCTGTTGCCGGTCGAAATTTGTTTTACGCTCGAAGAAGTAGAGGGATTATAACGGTCCAAAATGTTTTCGCATCCCGCACTGTCAGAACACGAAGTATTCGCCACCCACGTATATGCCGATCCGAGGTCTACTTCGAAATTGAATTGTTGCGGACTGTCGACAAATGAGCTCAGTAATTCGACGGTTCTTTGAAGAGAGCAACAAGTGTTGGTTTTACTCACGGCGTTCCGAGGGAAAGAGTCAAGTAATAGTAAGCGTCCACCTCCTAACCAAACGCGTCACTGGTTTCCATTCAAAATATGAACAGGCGAAGACCCACGACGTCGCCGTCAATTGGAACTATCGCCCGCCTTTGATTCGGCGAGTTTCGTGCATATCGCCTCCGATCTTCCGAGGTAGCTGATCCTCGACGCCCTAGAAATATCGGGACATGTATGGGCTCAGCCACGGCGGCGCAAAACGCTGGAGTAATGAATAAAAGGAGCAGAGCCGAAAAAGACAGAGTCAAATTACGGGCCAGACATAAGGACAGTTCTTGGTCGCGGACGTGCCACGTGGTCCGATAGATGGCGAACGGATATATACTCAACGTCGTATATGGTGTGAAGGAGACTGCAAAAGGAAACAGTAGTCGCAGGAGTTCATTGCAGGACAGACCTTGTCCGTATGTCGACCAGAATTGCAGGCGGCTGAAGACGGAGTGACGGTCCGGGTTTGTTTGGCAACTGCTTGGTCAGTGTACGTCAGCATTCGCGAATTGCCGAGGTCTTCCCTGCTGCTCTCAGACCACCATCGATCACGACGATGGATTCGACACCTTTTCCAGCGAGGATGGGATTGGCTTGCCACAAGTGTGGAAAGGAGATGGACGTTCAATTGTCCAGATGCGGTGGATGCCGTCGAATCGCCTATTGTAGTTTGGGTGCGTAAATCGTCGTCGAGTGGCATATTACTCAAACTGACGCTGGGTGTGGAAGAGTGCCAAAAGGTGCGGAATTAATGCGAATATTACGTCGCCCTTCCGACTCTTCTGCTCAGGCGGATTGGAAAGCCCACAAACACATGTGTAAGGCACTAAGCTCGCTCGAAAAAAATTCGCTTGTGGCTTGGACAGCCGTCTCCTTGCTTCCAGAGGAGCCAATGACTGACGTTGCAAAATTGCGGGAACTTATCGAACAACAAATGGCTATCTTTCTTTCAGTATTGCAAAGGTACCGGACATTTTGCTATTCTGCGCATGATGATTAAAGATCTTCACCGCTAGCTATAGAACAGCATTCCTGGTTCGAGTGCGAACCGCGATGCATGGTCTGGTAACCCATTCCTACCCCCATTCTCTTCGCGTTCTCATTGCTCTTCCTCTCAGCACGCGCACAGACATGATAATGCGGATGGAGGCTGTGACGAATGGCACGACTCTGGACGACACGACGCGCCTAATTCCCTGCACGGAATGCAAGACCAGCTTTTGCTGCTCGCCCGCGCACTGGGAGGCTGCTCACGAGCTTCATCGGGGACCATCCGACGATTTGCGTGACGGTCTTTCCCAATGCCACATGAACAAGCTTGTGCGCGCACAGATCATGTTCGAGACCTCGATACCTTCAATATTTGGTCGTGATAGGCAGCTCCTGTGGATCTCGAAGCGCGTTAAACCCGTGTGGGCATCTCTGAAGAATTCAACTTGGAATTCCGAACTCGAGGACGAGATACGTAAGTCGTTCCGTATACCTGCGCCAAGTCCGGCCACATTCTTGATTACTGCGGCATCCGATATCCTCTCCATGGCTATGACGATTCTGTATGGACTCGAGCAGCTGAATGACGATGATGGCTGGACCCGGAAACATACACTGACGGTTCACGTGCGTATCATTTCTCGCCAAATCCCTTGGTGATTTTAAATAGTAACAGATTCTCGGCGCCACCTTCCGAGAATCCAGCTGCCTTTGCGTCTTTGAAGAAATTATGCATCGGCTCCCGAAAGTAAAATCACTGAAGGTGCGAGCAGATCATATCCATGCGGGATTTACTCAAGGGTCAGCAGCTCGTCCTCTGCGGTCCGGATGTCCAAGAGCACGTGTCGGGTAGCCGTGAAATCTGCGCGTATGTTCTGCCTTGGTTCATTGATAGTCTAACCCTTCAACACATTGCCTTCTAGTGATTGCACGGCGCTCGATCGTTCCTACGTGGTCCAATATGCCACCGAGTCAGTCCTTCCTGCCTCCATCGATCCGCTGATTTTTATTTATATTCACTTTGCCAGCACTTATCACGACTTCGTGCAAAAGCAAGGCAGCAAATTCGAGAATCCAAATCTCTGTGTCGGCTTCCAATCCGGGGCGTCCTCGATGCCTCAATATCCGTGGCCGACGACTTTCAAACTCCTCGTGAAGCGCAAAATACCTAGTCTATTCACGGTACGTCAGCAATGTCCAAAATCATGCTTTTATTCATTTGGGGACCTCTTATATGGTTACTGCCGCGAGGAAGCAGAAGGCGACGCGACAATGTTGCGGGCCACCGGTGCGACGCTGCATCCTGCGCTCGGGCCTGCCCTCAATCCCTGGGGAAGCATGAACGCTCTCCCAACACCATACAGTACGTATGGGTTCCATGTGAATGAAGGCTGGCTTGCGGGTGGATTCAGGTGAGAATCCCCGTGGGACGGCGCCACGCAAAAATATTGTACATATTAGATTGTTTCTTACATCGAATTCAGACATCTGTGAAATCTTGCACGCTAATATTACTACCAAAAAAATGATTCAAGATAGAATATCTGTGAGTTTCCTGCTCAAGTTTTAGACAATACACCGGAACGAGAGTTTCATGGCATTTTCGGATGCCTTTCTATGCATTTTATCATCGTTTCAGTCGAATAAGTGGGTCATGGAAAGACTGAAAAATCAGCCCGAAGGTATCAAAAGCGAACGAAGGCTGCCTGAGCTCGCAAATAGGACCGCTACCCCAATTGAAGGCATTACTGTAATAACGCGGATGTATTGATTATACCATAATAGAAATGTTCAGACCTACCTCGAGCTATCCAGTCCGAATTCAATCAGCGCATTCTTCAACGCGTGAGAGCCGCGTTTATTGTCTTCGTCTGGGCTTCGTTGGTGTGAAACTGTCGAGATGTTTTTTCCGGGTCTGAAATGTCCGGACCCCTTCTTCAGAGCATCTGAAAAATAACGATGATGGAGAAGATCTCAGTCAATCGAAACGAGATTCAGCCAGCTCAACGATAATTGCAGGGAATCATTGACGCTTACTTCCAACATAATTAGTCTATACACAGGATTTCGAGGGACTTTTAGTTCGGCACGGCACTCGATTTATGAGGCACTCACTTTACCGTGGAATCGACAATCGAAATAAAATGATTATAGTCTTGAGGCCGAGTCTTTTTCAAATGCCGCCGGTCCGAAGCCATCCCACGAAGTATCTATCAGTCACTCAGCTGGGGTCAATGAACGACGTGAAGAAAATCTACTACAACAGGAGATCCAACGGAATGCGACGTATTCATGGGTTTGCAATTGGGATATCGGCGTGAATGTCGACTGTATGTGAGTCAGCGTCAAAGATGTGCGAGAAATTCAACCTGACGAACAACAGCCTGGAAATTTGGAAGGGTTCGCTAACCTTGAAGCGTAGCAACTTTTTAGATACTAGGAAAGGGGAGGAATACTGGACGGCGATGGCGCCTGCTTGGGGTATAAAATCACCCGTGCGGCTCTCGTGGCTTACATGACGTGGCATTTACGGTGATGCACCACTCAACAGTGTCGCGTACGCGTTCAAACCTCTTGTCGGCCACTGGATAGTCGAAGGCAAGAAACGATTTTGAAATCGAAGCAGCTTTTAATTACGTTCGAAGTACACAGATCATATTGTACATGTTGTCCAAATGTCCCGTCAGGTAAGCTAGTTCAATTCGAGACAGAAAATGATGATGGGTGGTTTGACCTGCGCAAAAGTAGCGAATTATGCATACAATTAGGATGAGGAGGGCTTACGGATTAATACAACGGCTCCGCATTACACTGGTCCTCGAACTGCGTCGGACATGTCACCGAACTTCTGCGGCGAAACATGCGCCGGATGCTATCGTCGGGCGTGGATGGGAACGTCGACGTGGACGGCAGCAGAGGCGAGAAGATGAGAGGCTGGCCCGCAGGACTGCGAGGCGTCTCGCATCGTACGACGTGGTGAGAGCGTCGCATTATGTTCCCGCGAAGTATCTGCTCCTTGAGATGGTCATAATCGGAGGGTAGGCGCGGGGCGATGCCGAAGGACGGGCGGCGGGCGGTGTCCGGCGAGAAAAGGAGGCGCGACCGCGGCTGATGTATCTCAGCCATCATGAAAGCGCGTGCCTCGCTGACCGAGAGAGAGATGTGTTGGATGGGGGATGACATTCTGCGAAAATGTGAGGTCGAGACAGGGATATATGGAGAGAACAACTCGTACCTGGTCAATTGGTTGAGATTTTGCGTCTGCTTGGTAGGTTTGGTAGTGTTCGTTGCAGTTGGAATTGGGCAGATGCTTCTACAACTCTGGTTTCTTTTATAAACCAAAGGACTAAGATGTCTCATCCCTCGAGGCTGTTCGATGTTCAGACATCCGCGTGGGAGGAAGTGGAGCCGTGTCTCACTCGCGCGGAAAGGCGCATAAACGATCGCGGCCGCGGGCCTGGACCGGGCCTGGGTCTTTCATGAGAGATAAGAGATGCTTGCGCGGTACGCTGCTTCCATTAGGATCAGATGCGGAATGTAAAAAGGGATGTCTCACCCTCGAAAAGAGCTCTTCGCGTATTGGAATAGTAAGGGGTCTCGACGATCACGTGTGCACTAAGGGAGACGGCGAGGATGTCGAAATATGGGATCCTCACCGGTTGCAGTGTTAGACGGAGATTTAAATGTTACCCGACTTTGGGAATGAAAGAGATCCAGACCACGGCCGACCCCGAAGAAGGAAATCCAGACGTATATATGCACCAGGAAGCTTGCCAGTCTGCAGTGAAATATTGAAAGGTTCCTCCAGGTTCAGACGGGGATGGCAACAAATAAATGAAGGGCGAGGTGCATGCGTTGCCTTCGAGGGCCAAATTCCAAGATTTTCGAAACCGGGGTGAAGACACACCAAATTGGAATTTATTCCATCAATAGTGAATCCTTGATTCATTGACTGGGTCGAGAATTAGTAAGTCCAGATAAAACGCGGTGGCGCTTGGGTGACGCCGTACACCGTGGCGGACCTGGCTGCTACCAAGGTTCATGGGACGGCTGGGAAACTGAGCACGAGAGATATGACAAAACGGTCTGCACGACCTTTGTTACAAAAGATATCAGTCTCCGTACGGACAAAGATGTAAGGTGGATGCAGGAAGCAAGAGTGCATAGTGACTAATAAGTGATAGGCGGCGAGGCGCGCCGCGCGCGCCGCGTTTGTAGCACGTGGTGCTGGATGACTCAGCTGGCTGCGAGAAAAACGTGCACGGAGCCGATGCCAAACTTGGAGCTGTGCGACGACACCGACACGCTGCGCTCAATGACTCCTTAGACGTGTCTCTTGTCTCCTCCCCTCCGAGTCAACCCACCACTTCATTACTCCCGAGTCAGGCAACGTCTATCAGGGGCGCGCTCTCAATCGTTATAAAGGGTCGCACAGCCAACTCGATCCAAAACCCCCCTCATCTGTTTCCCTCGCCACCATGTCTGGTATCCAATCCCTCATTCGCGGTTTGCGGCGAATCAAAATACAGTCGGGTCGATCTTGGAAGCACATCATCAAAGCTCTGATTCTACTGGTGAAGCGAATGCTCGGAAACCCCCAGGTTGCGGAACTACTGCGATTTATTTTCCTTGGGACCATTGTAGAAACGTGAGGCGTTTTTTTGTGCCGCCACGCCCCAGATTCTTAACCCCATTCTCCTGGTTGTCAGGGGCCGCGTGGCGGGCGCTAAGATGGTTTCCACAGTGAACAGCTGTGCGTTTGGCATGACTCTGTTCTTTGTTCTGCCATTGTACTAATTGTGATTCGGGGCTGTCCAGTCTTCCTTGTCAAGGTTCGATTTTCTGATCTTGTTTTCTTGCCGAAAACGTAAATACCAATCATCTGTCTAGGCGTCCTTCAAACAAGGGGAACTGAGCTATGAATGGGTCAGCCGTTTTGGTTCTTCGACTAGCACATTCCGCTGATCCAGGAACAGGTATCCGCCTACATCGACCACCACAAAGTCTGGAATCAATCCCGGACATTCCGAGTCGTCGCACGCAATGCCGATCATATGGCCAACCGCGATCTCGCCATAGCCGCGGCAGACGGGTACCCGTCTGCCGTGTACGAGCCAAGCAATAGCGAGCCCGAGCTTTTCTTCTGGCGAGGACGACACTGGATCACAATCAGCAAGGATGAGAAGGAGGGAGGTTCGACGTTGACATTACAGGTCTGGAGCCGGAATCGCAGCGTGCTGGATGACTTCGTGCAGGAAGCGCGGACGTTCTACCGGAATTCACCACAGCCACCCCCAAAACAAGATTACGACTGGGTCCGTCGCCCCAGAAACTCCTCTGCCTTCTTCTAATCTATCAATTCGTTCTCAGTCTCAATCGCTCATCGTCGGTCACTTCAACCAAGGTACGGTGCAAGTATTGACACAAGTAATGATCTAACATCGCCGCGAATCATACAGCCGATTTCAGCTACGACTGGGTTCTCGATTATCTGCAATCCGAAAATGTTATGGCCGACGCGAACGAATTCACCATCTCCACGAAACAGACGGACGCAGGCTGGAATCGTGAGGAATCCAAGCAACTAGTGCGCTATGTCCCGTCGTCAAACACCAAACAAAGGTACCTTCACCGCTTGGTCTTCGATTTTACAAAGTGGAGCTGACGCACAATGCCAGACTACGCTGGCGCGGGCACTGGATGCAGGTCGAGTTCGTCATCGGCTACGAGGTACATCACACCGACCTCACTCCCTATTAACTTTACGCATTCATTTGTGTGCAGGACGGCAACGGCCGCACGAGTGGCGGCTCGATAAATATCATGTTGCACTCGTGCGACAAGGCGGTGCTCAGCGAGTTCATCGATGCCGCACGCATACACTACACGCACGCATCTATCTCGAGGGTTACGGTGCATCTCACGGTAATGAAAATTTTGAGTCGGCTTACATCGCAGCTGAATGACGGAAATAGGACAACTACGGCAGCTGGGCGCGCGCAGTGACCAAGAACCGCCGCGCATTCTCGACGCTCATTCTCCCCAACGGCGTCAAGGAACTAATCCTCGCTGATGCGAAGGAGTTTCTGGCGAGCGAGGAGTGGTGCGTTCGGTCTCCTCGACTCACGTTTCCGAGTTGAATGATGTGGATGGTAGGTATACATTTGCGGGCGTTCCTCACCGACGCGGTACGTTGGCTGACAGTCCCGCGCTCTGATTTACTGATCGCCTGTCCAGGATATCTACTCTACGGGGTAAATGCATAAATGGATTGTGCCTCAGCCCCTCACTAACCTGTCTCCCGTCAGGAACCGGGAACTGGGAAAAGTTCGACCATCCATGCTCTCGTATGTATCAACATCCCCATCTAGAGTATCTTTGTTTCTCACTGTTTTCTTACGGCCAGGCCGGCGAGCTCGGGCTCGAGATCTACTTTATCTCCCTCGCCGCACCTGGGTAAAATTTCATATAATTCTACCTCTAGTGCTTGTTCTAAACTTATCTTCGATTCCTCAGGATCGACGACTATACGCTTGGCCGCCTCATCCGGGACACACCGTCACGCTGCATTCTGCTCATTGAGTACGCGCTCTTAGCTTTCTCGCATCTGCGTTCCCATTTAATACTCGATCGCAGGGATATTGACTGTGCCTTCCCCTCGCGAGAGGAAGACGACGACGAGCCGCTCTTGGACTCCAAGGGCAACCCAATACCCAAAGAGCCGATCCCCCCTCGCTCGCAGGTAACGCTCGCCGGCTTGCTGAACGTGCTCGACTCCGTCGCCAGCGAGGAGGGGCGGTTGACTTTCGCCACGGTAGGTTTTCATGGTTGGATTCACTTGTAGCCAGTGCTGATTCTTCGGAAGACAAATCACATTGAACAACTGGATCCAGGTACTTATTCTCCTTACACCTCACCTCTATCAGACTGACCCATCAATTCTTTGCAGCACTCATCCGCCCGGGTAGGATGGACCTCAAGGTTCGTAGCTCGAGTCATCGCTATAAATGTCTTATCTTTTCATTTTCATCGTGCAGATCCAATACGGCCTCGCCACGTCCGAGCAACTCGAGCAGATGTTCGACCGCTTCTATCCCTTCGACGGGGAGAAGGACAACCTCTCCGCCGGCATCGGCTGCTACTTCTCCAACACGACCGGCGAGCGCCTGTCTGGCGACGAGCTGGCCGCCCTGGCGAAGGAGTTCGCCGCCGCAATCCCTCCATCGCGTTACTCGATCGCGCAGCTGCAAGGGTACCTCCTGAGCAGCAAGAACGATCCGGAGGGCGCACTCGCGGGGATCGGCGCGTGGATCGCCGCGCAGGAGGCGGAGAAGCGGGAGATGGACGAGCTGAAGCAGAAGCGCCGGAGGGAGGCTGCGTTGAGACGCGCGGCGGAGGCAGAGGCGGATCGGGAGGTGGCGCGCGGAGGCCTTAACGGCGTCAAGCTTAACGGGGTCACATCCAAAGAGGATGTGACGCCGACGGAAAACGGCGCGGAGCATGAAGATGTAGAGTCGGTGTCGGTGGAGGAGTCATGACCATGCATAAGTATAATATTCTTACTCAATTTTCCTCTGTCGGTTTGCTTTGATTTTCTTAATCATGACACGACAACATTTCAAGCCGACTGTCGCTGGGCCGGTTAAATTGAAGTCAAAATTGAGTCAAGTTGTAGTACACGAAATACAGGAGGTGTCTGAGGCTGAATCTACGCCATGTCGTTCAACGACGAACCTATATAATTGCGTGCACATCGCGAATCTTCAAAATGTGAACGTCTCTCCAATGATCTGTTCCGTCACGGTCCACAGTCTCGCAGCCTTCGCCTAAGCTCCTCGATAAGCACCGTGTCTGTGGGAACCTGCATATTAATGAGATACTTACCGGGTCGGAACTATGCGCCGCAACAGCCTGATTAGCAACAGTCGAGTCGTCGAGGTACGCTCCTGGCTGGTCTGCAATGTAAAATAAGGGAAAAACTCCCAATTCAAAAGAAACGGGGCGCCCATGCACTCACCACTGATCCGGGAGTCGAATGCTGCGGCCACGGTCCTAAGAATCACAGGGAGATTTGAGCCTAATTTCCGTTGAATTGAGATAGATGGAGGGAAATTTACGTCGCAGCGCCCTCTGGGATGGTCTTCCACTGGAACTTGTACTTATTCGGGAGCCCGTCGGGCCCCAATATGCCTATCATCAGTCTCCTTTAGCTTGAACCGCTCGCGTCGAATGGGAAAAAATTCGAACCTAACGCCTGTGGCATCTCGGGAATGGACTCCTCCTTCTGATTGATGTTGGTGTAGATACCTATCGCAAGGAGCGTTAACGGGCCGTACACACTTGGTGTCGTAGACTCTCACCACCGGGATGGAGACTATAGGCGTTGATCTTCCCGCCGACCGCTTCGACAGCTCGAGCGCGGTGAGGATATTCGCGGACTTGGCTTGGCAGTACGCAGCGGTGATGCTGTACTTCTCCCTGTCGGGTGCCGCGATCGCGTCAAAGTCGACCCCCGTGCCCATCACGTGGGCGGCGCTCGAGACGAACACCACGCGAGGGATGTATGTTGGGCTGGCAGCCGCGAGGAGCTTGGGCGCAAGTAGTTTTGTGAACAGGAAGTGCCCGACGTGGTTGATGCCGATCTGGCTCTCGAGGCCGTCCTCGGTGAGCTTGAACGGCCGATCACAACCGCTGCATTGTTGATGAGGACCTGAACAGAACAACGTTGTTTGCGGTCCGTTTGAGGATTCAGACGCACATGGAGGGGCTCCGCATATGTACTAGACTTGCCGCTCCGTTTAGAGGGTCAAAAAAGTGACTCAGCCACCGTGGCTGTGTCACCGCTTCGACCTTCCAAGTCTAGTAGATAAAAGGAGCGTGAGAGCGTTGGAATGTATTCGGGGTGGCTGATTTGATATTAACTTGACTTGATTTTCTTTTGTTCATACCACGCCACAAACAACATAAGTGTCCCTTATTTCTGACAACTCATCCTCGGACCTCCAAACACAATGAGTATGGGCACAATACTCATTACATCATCACATCGGTACTATTTGTTGTCCACTACTGTGTACGATTAAAAGAAAGAGGGTGGTGCACAAAGACCCAAGTATTAGTTGAGCGCCACGGCGGCGGCCTGGGGGCTGGCGCCCGGGTCCGTCACACCGAACTGAGCGGCGCATCCGTCGCAAGCGGAGGGCTAGGAGGCCCGTCGCCGTTAGTAACTGTATCGTCCAAAGAAAAGATAACTTACAAAGGCAGCGGTACCCTTGGCGGCCGTGGCGAGGCACCCGGTGTTGAACGAGTTGTCTGAGGGAAGAAGAAGTCAATATAAATTCAGTGCGGCCGGACAGGGATCTCGAGGCGTACCGGCTCCCAGCTGCTTAACGGCCGGCGCGCACAGAGGGAAGGACGGCTCGAGAGCGATGACACAGGCTGTAAGAAATTGGAGTGAGGCACGGAAAAAGAGCGGGGTGCTATGCGACGGACCCTTGATGTCGCAAGTCGCACGTGGACCCACGGCCTGGCCATTGTTATTCGCAGTGGGGGTAGCGATAGTGCCTTGCTCGCCGTTGGCAGCTGCAGCATTCCCGGTCGCGCCGCTTGTAGGTGTTTGAGATTTATTACCAGGGTCAGTTACGCCGAACTGGGCAGCGCAGGGGCCACACGCGGTGGGCTGTAGATGCAAATTGAGGGTAGATATTGCTGGTGGGTGACAATAGTTACGAAGGGGGCGGTACCCTGGGCCGCGGCCACAAGGCATGCAGTGTTCAATGGGGTGCCTGATGTTATCGGTCAACAATGTTTGGGAAGACATCAGTGGAGGGGCTTACTGGCTCCCAGCTGCAGGGCCGCGGGGTCGCATGCTGTCGGGAAGGACGGCTGGAGAGCAACGACACAAGCTGAGATATATTAATATTCAGTAAGAGATAACAGAGCACTTTCACAGGAGCATACTCTGAATGTCGCATGTGGCCCGGCCTAAAAGTGAGTTGAGCGGAGCAGCGCAGACACCGACGGCGAAGACGGCGAGAAGTGGAACAAGAGTGAATTGCATTTCGTAGTGACGAGGATGCGGGTAGATGAGAGTGAAAATGTCAAGTTATTGGGTGAAGGCGATTGAAAAGCGAGGGAGATAGTAGATTGGTGAACAACCTCTGTCGCCAGCTCCTCCTTATATAGTTGAAACTCTGTTTTGATTCTGTCAGGATCTAGTACTCTGGGTGTCAACACTCATGTGAAAAGAATACAACAGGTATGGTGGTTGCCACGGAATATGGCTGCGGCGCAGTCGAAAGCGCGAGAGGTCGGTGTTGGGATTGAACTTCCAACTTGAAGCACTGTATTTGCGATTAAGCGCACGTAGCGATGTCATGGACCAGCGCGGTGCTTCTTGCATAAAAATACCCCAGGGACATCCGCTGGATTGCCCGCTGTCTGCTGCAGGGGGCAGGGGAGTTGTTAAGATACGCACCCGAAAAGCAAGTAACCCCACCGTCCACCCTGGGGCAAACCTAGCCCCAAAGATAATGAGCATCCTCTCTACTTGTTTTCCACTTATGACCCGCTTTCGATGCACGGTTGATCGCACTGCGTCATACTGCATCTTCGCAGGGCCGCCGCAACGTACTTAAATCGCCTTTTCGGGAAGTGATATAGGGAAACAATCACAATCTGTTACCCTCGGACTTATTAAATGAAGCTTCTGGGGGCAAGGGCGGTGAGGGGCGGTGCGGGTTGTAATATAATACCTGCTACTCGTACCACGATGCATAGATGGTAGGGTTACCCCGCCTTCATTGTTGCCTCTTTACCGCATCTGTGCAGCCTCGATCGAAGGTAATGAGGTTCTCCCCGATCGAGGATCCCCGAATGGACCGACTGAACCGACTGAGGATTCCGCTGCAGCCGGCCCGCCCGAGACTTGTTCGATCCGTCCATTCTGCACGATCGAGTCTGGTTCACAATCCCTTAACAATGCCAGTGACGCCGAATCCACGCCATGTATTTCTTCTATTCAACGACGAACCTATAAAATTGCGTGCACACCGCAGATCTTCAAAAGTGAATGTCTCGCCAATGATCTGTTCCGTCTACCCTCCCCACTCCATATAGTTACCTACCTCTTAACCAGTCTAGCGTAAATAGCTAGAGTACTGCTGCGTAGCCACCATGGCCAGGTACAGCAACAATAGAATTCAGTTCAGTTCAGTTCAGTACGGTCCACAGTCTCGCAGCGATAGCCTAAGCTCAATAAGTACCGTGCCTGTGGGAACCCGCACATCAACGAGATGCTTGCTTACCGGGTCGGAACTATGCGCCACAACAGCCTGATTTGCAACAGTCGAGTCGTCGAGATACGCTCCGGGCTGGTCTGCAATGTAAATTATTATAAGTAAAAAAGAGCCCCATTCAAAAGAAACGCCGCACGCCGATGCACTCACCACTGATCCGGGGGTCGAATGCTGCGGCCACGGTCCTAAGAATCACAGGGGGGTTTAAGGTTGATTTCTTTAGATTGAGATAGAGAATAGAAGTTTACGTCGCGGCGCCCTCTGGGATGGTCTTCCACTGAAACTTATCTTTATTCGGGAGCCCGTCGGGCCCCAATATGCCTATCCATCTCCTTTAGCAACCAACCGCGCGCGTCGAATGGGAAAAAAAATTCGAACCTAACGCCTGCATCTCGGGAATGGACTCCTCCTGATTGATGTTTGTGTAGATACCTATTGCAGGGAGCGTCAATAGGCCGCACACACTGTGGGGAGATTGTATCGTAGACTCTCACCACCGGGATGGAGACTGTAGGCATTGATCTTCCCGCCCGACCGCTTCGACAGCTCGATCGCGGTGAGGATGTTGGCGGACTTGGCTTGGCAGTACGCAGCAGTGATGCTGTACTTCTCCCTGTCGGGTGCTGCGATCGCGTCAAAATCGACCCCGGTGCCCATCGCGTGCGCTGCGCTCGAGACGAAAATCACGCGAGGGGTGTATGTTTGGCTGGCAGACGCGAGGAGCTTGGGCGCGAGCAGTTTCGTGAACAGGAAGTGCCCACGTGGTCGATGCCGAACTGGCTCTCGAGGCCGTCCGCGGTGAGCTTGAACGGGCCGATGACAGCCGCTGCGTTGTGGATGAGGACCTGAACAGCAGAACGTCGTTGAGCGGTCCGTTCGAGGATGATGATTCTTCAGACGCACATGGAGGGGCTCCGCATATGTATTGACTTCTGCGGCGGCTTTGCGGACAGCAGCCAGCGATCCAAGATCAAGGGTGAGGCGGCGGATGTTTGCAGCGGGAAATTCCGGAGAGTTTTAATCTGCGAAGAGGTGTATTCAGCCCCCGCAGTAGCCGAATCACGGGCAGTTACCTCTCAGCGTTGTATCCCGTTATGATAACAAGGTTGGCGTGCTTTGCGATAACGCGTGCGGCCTCAAAGCCGATCCCGTTGATAGAGGTTCCAGTTATCAGGACTACCAGTCCCATAGCTATGAGAATGGTGTTATATACGCGGAGTTGTACGAGCGCACCATTTTTGCCTTGTATCTCAGCGGCGAGGGCTGTGGCGACCTCTTCAGCGGTCGTGTTGAACGAGAATGTTGGTAAGGAGGACTGATGATGGTCGGTTGTGAGCGAGAAAGGTGGCCATTCTTTCTGTGGGGTTTATAAGCCGCGACCAGGCTGAATCAGCGTTCGTGGGAGGCGTCTCACTCGGAACGAATTCGAATGACCTCGCAATTTACAGTCAGCATAAAAGTCCTCACCGCCGACACACCAAATCCAGCATGAGTCACACGAATATTTTGCGGATTACGCTCGATTGGGAGCTAATCTGCTCCGACGTGAGTTCAGGTTGGACCCACACCTCTGACATGACAGTCGACGCGTCCACGGAGATCCTATTCAATCGTAAGCGGCCGCCCGTGGAGGCCCACAAGCACAACGCGCCGCCGCGGACGAGGCAGTGAAGCGGGGGGAGGCCTTGGCGCGCGACGCCATGTCCCTTAGTGCAGTACACGGGCGCGGGCACGGGCAGCGGGTCCTCGGCGTGCGTCGGGAGTGTACGCTTCCATCAACACGCATGCCGGCTCCCGCACCCATGGCGTCCCGGGTTCCTTGACAGCAAAGAAGACCCCGCCGCACGCGCAGCCCAACGCGCTGCCGCCGAGTTTTGAGCGAGGAAAATTGGGATCCTGCGGAGGGGAGGGATTATTCGCGGATGGGTTGTTCGGTGGGCACGCGCGCTCGGGACTATAGGGCATGCAACAATCCCAATGCGAGGGATGCGGGGCGTTCGCTGACCCTAGCCGGTGAGCGGGGGTTGTCGGCGGCGTCGAGGTCGAGGATGGGGACGGGGCTGGCGGGTGGATATCCGAATGCGAAGTTGGATCTGGCAGTGGCGAGCGCAAATGGGGTGTCGATACGCGGCGTCTCTGCACTCCTCCCTCCCTCCCGCTTGCCCTCTCCTTCCTCCTCTCATACCTCCCCTGTTCTCTCCCGCACCCTCCGCTGTGTCTCCGTCTCCCCTTCCCGCCGCACCTCGCATACTGTCCCTCCTCCCGCTCCCGCTCCCCGCCCGCTCCCCGTGTCCCCATACTGTCCCTCCTCCTGCACCCGCACCCCGCCCACTCCGCCGTACGACTTCCCCTTCCCGCCCGTACGACTTCATGCTCCCTCCGGCGCGCATCCCCTCCCCGCCCCGGGCGCCTTCATCCTCCACAACGCCACCGCCGCGCCACCCCCTTCGGTTCGCGCTGCCTCCGCAGCCGCAGGGGGCACCCCCGCCCGCTGCCCGAAGATCGACCCGCAGCGTCCTGAGTAAGAACCAGCTTGGAGAAATAACGGTGGGCCATCGGCGGAAGGGACAATACGCACGTCGTGGTCTTTGCGGGGACGGGATGGCGCACGACGAGCACGGCTCTGAGGGGGGCAGAGATTGTGGAAGATATCTTCGTCGTTCTACAGAATTCAAGTCAGTACTTGCTCAAGTATGGGTGGAATGGAGAGAAAGTCGCAAGGGACGGCGGGTAGACTCATACTGATGAACTTGGAGGAAGAGCGTAAGGGAAGGCTCAGACGAAAGGGTGGGATAAATAAATGCGGAGGATCGGGAGATAGACATGCACGGAAAAGATCGACTAGGAGGCTGAACAATGATATAGCGGAGAGATGCGTCGATTAAAAAGGCTATGAACTCGGAAGGAATGGGTGGACAAAGTGATTTGAAATGGATAAACAATAAAACAACGACCACGAACCCAAAGGCTTCAAGAAGGTTTCGAAAACGTACACCACCGTCAAACTCGCGCGCAGTTCCGCACTCAGCGCGCTCGCGTACTCTCGATCTCCTTGGAGTCTTCTATTCTCCACAATCAGCATCACGGCCCGCGCGTATGTACTCGACAAGGCGCTCCAGATTCGAGCGCTGTCTCCGCTACCACTGATCTGCCCTAATCGGCGGTTAACGAGCGAGCATTCCCGGCCTTGCGATGCGTCTCCGCACGCCGGATGTACTAGTAGTGTGCGAGTCGTAGAGGAGGCGCCGCCGTGGTTGGGGAGGCTGGCGGTCATGAACGGGGCCGAGGATTTAGCCAAGTATGGTTGATACATGTAATTCAAAGACCAAACCAGGGGACAGGCCAGAGATTCAAACTCAGAGTAGACGAGATGAGGGGAAGACGAAAGCGGTGACTCCAACACGTGATGGTACAACATCGTGACGTGACCGCGCGTTGCAACGCGCGACTGCCATGTGGATTCTCGATTCTCTCCTCGGGACAAGAACTCTAAATTTGTCCTCGGCTATCCATTGCAGCAATCCCGGAATATATTTGCTCAGTTCGGTTGCAAGGAGCCCAGTGCTAATGTCTCAAAACAATTTCATTTTCCGCTGGCGACGATCTCAAAAGGCAAATTTTCTTCGGGCGCCTTGCCTGTTTTTCTATCGTCCTGGCACACTCGCCTTTAGGGCAGAAGCAGAGCTGAAACCAAGCAGAAATGATTTCGAATAACAACTTCAACAAGCGCCCATGTCGCTCTCATCAATACGTCCATCAGATGTCCATCAGAAACTAGTTCGTTGGCAATTCACCTCTCTCCCACCATGTCCAGCGCGGGCAGCGTACGAACGGCTCACGAATACCGAGGTCGAAGCTCCCTCAAATGGTTTCCAAGTCTTTTTCTAACACTCTGACTAGATGGCGGACCATGCCAACACCTTTTTGATCGAATCTTGCGCTGGCTCCATCCGCGGCCTCAGCAAAATGCCCCGACTAATGAGAAGTGTAAGATAATTTTAACTTGGAAACTCTGGTTGTGTTGAAAAGGAAATATCAAGTATCTCCTCTACATGCCGAGACTGAGGACGCTTCGGCTAAATTCTGGTCGGTCTACATCGCTGAAGCAGAACGGTACGATTCCGCGCTGGTGGAGAGCTGGAAGGCAGATATGGAGGGGATTTTGATTTTCGTGAGTTCTCTATTCCTCTGTCAATTTACCTTCAATAATAATTCTACAGTCCGGCCTCTTTTCAGCCAGTTTGACCGCCTTCATCATCGAAAGTTACGGGAATCTCACGCCTGATACGGGAGACATGACAGTCGCACTATTGTCTCAAGTCTCCCTACAGCTGAGCGCCCATTTCAATGGCTCTCAGCCCGTGATGCCTCCTCCCGAACCATTCCGAGTCCCTATTTCCTCGTTGGTTTGCAACGGGTTCTGGTTTGTCAGCCTCGGGCTGAGTCTTACTTGTGCGCTCCTGGCAACTCTTGTGGAGCAGTGGGCGCGAGAATTCATGCACAAGACGGAGATCAGGCCTTCCCCTGTTCGCCGTGCAAGGGTCTTTTCTTTCCTTTACTACGGCGTAAGCCGATTTGGAATACATGCAATCGTGGACATCATACCCCTCCTTCTACACATTGCTCTGGTCCTGTTCTTCGCGGGGTTGACCTCGTTCCTGTTACCGATCAACTCGCTGATGGCCGGCATCGTGGCTACTACGGTAGCTGTATTCTTAGCCTTTTACACCGCAATTACGCTTCTTCCCCTCGTATCGCTGGATTGCCCGTATCGCACGCCCCTCACCGATATATTGTGGCGCTGCCTGCAGTATACTTGCAATCTCCTCCATCTTCCGTCTACCGATCGAAGTCTCACAGACGAAGTTCTTGCAGCGGCAATGCAACGACGAGACCTCCGGGACCAGCGTGCTGTGCTCTGGACTCTAGAGTGCTTAACAGACAACACAGAACTACTTCCGTTGGTGGAAGCCACTCACAACATCATCTACGGGCCAACGGGATTCCGCTGTGTGGACGACCATCTCTTCCGCCTCGTTATGCAAACCGCCGATGCACATACGTCCTTGCCACTCCGCATCGTCTCTCTCCTGCGGAGCGCACTTGTTTTGCCCATAGACGACTCCTTCCGCAATCGATGTCAGACGGAGGCTTTGCAGGTACTGTGGGCCCTGGGCATGATCGCGCCCCGCGTATCCCGCACCCTATATGGCTTGGACCTGCACAGCCTGCACTCACTCCCTATCCCTTCGGCGTACGACAACTTGTTGGAAGCAGTTATCACGTATGCAAATCTCAGAAATATAAAAGACTGCTTCGAGGAGATTGGCGCTCTGCTTTCGCAGCTCGATCCTTCGAAACCACGGGACGGGAGGAGATTGGTGCAGTTCCTGCGCTCCAGCCTGCCGGGATTGGGGACACAAGATGTGAACCGAACAGTGTTTGTAGCAGAGATTCAGTCGGTGCTGGATATCCTTGTTCGGATAAGCAATTCCGATCCTGATGACTGGGGGAGCCACGATGATTTGACTATGGCGACCCGAGTATTGGACGATCTCAACAATGACCGGATCTGGCAGTTGCACTTTTCTCGAATCGCCATCCGGCTCTTGACGAGAGCATTCCACGGGGGAGTTGCCCCGTACGAGATGCTCGCTACATGCGAGGAGATTTTGCCAGAGGTACCGACGAAGGGCCATCTTCAATACCTTGAAACCGACGGAGAACAGCATTATTATCTTGGTCCATTCCAACCTCTCCTCCCAACGACCTCGCAGAGCGACCTTGACGTCGCCATGCGGTGTGGTTTACGCCTCCTTCCTTTGCTCAATCCCCTCAGTTTCGTGCCAACCATATACTGGTATCTTGCCAATCGTACGGGGTTCGACACACTGGGTTATGCTTTCCTGGATTGCGACCGACATGCCCTCGCGAATGCTGTCCTATTCGAAATCACCGCCCACCCCGTAATTTCCGATACCACGCTGCGTGGAATTACTGTGCTGTGTCTTTTATACCCAGCGCCACCGTTCGACTGCGAGAGCATATATTCGATCATCCAAGCTAGCATTGGATCACATTCGAGCGTTGCTTATCTGAGTGTCAAGGCCATTCTCTCGAGCATGATGTTGTCCTCTCTGGCGCGGAAGCTATCGGAGCGGAAGACGGAGGAGGCTCGAATTGGACCCAATGCGGACACATCGAGCAGAGAATTGTTTCAAGAAATCGACGCGCATCCGCTGTGGGCAGGAAGCGAGCAGGTTTCCTCCTCTATTTCCGTTGACAAAACTCTCGGCAAGATAGCAGACGAATGGGCCGTGGGGTTCACACGTTACCTGTCCGCTTGCACTTCAGACCCGGAAAAGCATCCGTACAGGGCAGCTGCAACCATCACACGGATGTCCTTCTACTTCCATCCTAAACTCATGCAGAACATGAGCGCCGACGCCCAGTGTGAGTTCGTGGAGACCGTATCAAATTTCATAAAATTGGCTGCCGACGCCGAAAACCCACACCACGCCAGGTTCGGTCTGATCGCACAGGGTTTTTGGGCCAATATTGCAGACATGCTGTCAAAACATCTTTCAGATGCACGAAGTCTTGCGCTCATTGCCGAGGCCTATTCGCTCTATGATACCGACGTCCGAAGGTTGGATCGACCGCCCGATCTGCGACGACTGAATACCGACGGCGGTGTTGACGACGCGACTCCATAGTTTAATAGATGTGTGAGCGCGACACTCCAACCGTTTTTCAATATGGTGAGCTCTAGAATGTTCAAACCCATATGAACTCAAAACAAACTGAACTGACTTTTCATGGGTCAAAGCGTACATTTAGCAAGATAGCGTATCTTGTCTGGTGTATCTCTGGTATTGAGTTAAGAGCTCGATGATATATGGTGCTATATGTATGGGCGATATACTGTGCAAAAATTTACCAAAGTTTACAGGGTTTTTCATTACAGTTTACATCTGTGTGGGTGACTTGAAGAAGCTTGCATCCTCAGTTTGGATGCAACTTCTTCAAATGGCTTGCAACTTTGTAAAATGGTTCACATCTCGGCAAATCCGGAGTGATCGCCGAGCTGTTCGTATCAAATTTAGATCAACGGGCCGGGATCAATTTCAATTCCGTCGGCCACCTCGCAGTTCTCCCTCTCCACAGGCTCCTCGGATGTAATATTTCAAATTTAGAGTATTGAAAGAATGGTGTGTAACATATTGGAGCTTGGATATGGTCAAACAAGACCAGAATGGCTGCAATTTGACTTCACGAGCAAAGGACTTTGTCCATTCGTTTAGGGATTCTGTGATTTGTATTCGAGCTCAAAAATTGAAGTTGTTATCCTTTACATTGATTTATTTACAGCTTGCTCATACTTCCTGCTCTCTGAGGTGCGAAGACCGCACAATATCCGTTTTCGGATCCCGGCCGAGTATTCGGATCACCGTTCCGATCAATACCATCAGTTGCGCTACCGTCGGGATGATTTCGAGTCAAAAAATTCAAAGACACTCGAAGCAGTCAACTGGAGCTGGGTGCTTTGTGAACCTCTATGATGGATGCAACTGAGCTGAAAGATGTCATCATTTTGAGAGATGCAAGCAAAAACCCTGTCTCCGTTTCAAAGATGTATTCAAAAAACCTGTCTCCACTCCCAACATGTCCTCTGATAATTTTTGCACAGTATATGTGCCATATATATGTTCCGAACTGCTAGCACAACTTGTCAGTCAACACCCAATCAACACCACATCGGCATCGCATTTTTTTTCAAGCTGATCATCTCGTTACTAGGTTGGCATCCAAGTCGCTTTGCAATATATGGCGCGTGCGAGCGACTGAGGGATGAGTTAGTGGAGATGGTTCTCTTGGCGACTAATTTGAACGGCTTACAATGCGCTGGCGCTGTCCGCCGCTCAGATTGGGGCCTTTCTCAGTGAGATGCATCCCGTCTTGGCCTTCCATACTCTCGAGTTCTGACGTGAGAGTGCAGGCTTCTAGCGCACGCTCGTACCACTTCGCGGAATATTCATGGCCGAATAAGATGTTTTCCCGCACGGATGCAGCAATAATGATCGACTCCTGGGCAGCGCACGCGATCGACACACTTGGGACATAAAAGGTCCCCTTGGTACAAGTCGTCTCGCCGAGATGACGCCAATAGGAACATAGACTTTCCCTAGAAAGCGTAAGAAATCGAAAACTGGGTAGATGACTGTCATACCGCGGCCACTGGACCAATAAGAATATGAAGCTGGCCCTGCATCAGTTTTCTGAGAGAGCGACACAAGGAAGGGCGAGCTATCAGGAGCCCAAGAGAACGAGGCCCCTTCGAAACGCATATCCTGGCTCTGCAGTTTCTCTTGTCCTCGTTCGGCGAGGACTTCTCGCGAAATTGGATACGCTTCGCGGATGCATATGCTGTCGGTGCCCTTGGCGCCGTGATTTCTGGGCTGGTGCTCGGCTCTGTACTCAGCCCCACGATAGATACGTTCCCGGGTTTGGTGTTCCTTGTCTATTCAGTGCGTTTCCGTTAAGCATCTCTCGGCTTCACGTAGTTCCTTACCCTCGATCCTGTAGGCTATTACAAGTATTTCAGTTCTGGCACTGTGTCTAATCAAGGAGTCCGATAAATACATCGCGCCACTGGCAGTAGTCGAATGGCACCTCTTGGATTTTCAATTGATATATGTCGCTAGGAGTTAGCTGGAGATGTAATTAGAGGAATCGGGCATGAATTAGTGCCTGCAAACGCGTACGTGAAATGGGAATCTTGGACGTGTGTGAGGGATCCTAGAACCCGCAGGAGTTCAGCGCCGGTTCGTCGTGAGTACCTTTTCGGTCAAATTTTTAGTACACTCCGTCTAAACTCTTCAGAATGATTCTTGGTTCCCCCCATCTCACATTGGGACCAGCGGACGTGGTTGAGCGCGTCGGTGACACACATGTATGCACGGATTGGAGCGCAATGTATGACGAAGCTGCGGACGACTGGGATCAATTCAACGGCAAATCGTCTACCTGAATATGATTAGCGTAGTTCGGAACGATACGATACATTTAAATTCATGACTGGGGGATACGTACTATTCTCGCTTAACACCATCGTTTTGTTGAATTTGTTCCAGCGGCAACCACAAGACGCCGTGATTGTTGTCACAGGTTGCACGCGTGCATGGGACAATGGGTCCCAGCTTGTCCATTCCCTAGGGGCAACTCAATTTCCACCAACAGCCCGCAGACGGGCCAGGATCCATTACTAAAAGACGCCGCGATAAACTTACCGAACGCCCCAATATGAATTTCGCACGGTTGAAAATAGCGCAGTTTGAGGGGCAATCATGATCACCGGAACCACTCGTGATTTTCGCAAGTTTTCTGTATTGATTTTCTTAAAAAATATTATACTAAAGGAGGAAACTCTGCTCTTTGACGGTCCAGTGTTCTGTTTGAGAGGTGCTTGATCTGGGATGATGTTTCTACACTTAACTTACTAAGTTACTTCCTCGTATTTAGTGAATCGAAGTATCGCGTCCGTGGGCTTGGCTGTACAGTGTGTACACTTCCATCCTCAGCGGGACCGTCCGACCCGACTCAGCCGAGACATCCGGTTGCATTCAGTGGGTCTAGCTGTTTCTGGCAGACATCCGATGGGAAATATGAAAGTGCACCTTAAACTCACAAACTCCCACATCAGGCTTGGATCCCCGGATAGCAGCGTCGCCCTTTTTGCATCCATATCCAAGGAGGCGGGGGGAAGTGCGGGAGAGCGACAATACAACTTCTTGAAGATCGGGGCTGTTCGGGCGACGATCATGCGAGGCTCTGCTACTGATCAACACCCATCGGAAACAACCTCAGTCTGATGGAACTTATCCTCGAGGCCAGCCCCCGGACACTACCCTCAGACCCTTTCCGCTTTTCACCGGAAATTTTGGCTGATTTACTTATAATATGCCGATACCCGCCAATCTGTAGATCTGTACACCCTATCCTAGGCGGCTCTACACAGCCGATCAAGGGTGCATCCTTATAAAAGATAAATTCAAAAGTCTGAGGCGATAACTACTGCGATGCCTTCATTTGTCGTCAGAAAGATCGATCCCAGCACTGCGCTTTCGGTTTCAAGCCCAGGAAGCGTCCCGGAGTTTCACCACATCGAAGCTGTGCTAACCAGGGCTTTCACCGAGGGCGCGTCATTTCCATTGTCGGCGTTCAGCCAAGTACTTATCTTTCATCCAGATCACTTTACCGCCGTCGTTACCGGCCACGACCCTCATGCACCCGTGACGGATACTAGTCATATCACGGCGCTGTGGATTTCCACTGTCGTCGCCGGCCTTCTCGGCGGCGAGGTGTACGTCGCTGAGACCAATGATGCAGCCAAGAAGATCATCGGATGTGCCGTCTGGTTTGGGCCCGGACACACCTTGTACGATACGTGCGTCCTTCCCACATTTCCCTATTTCCGTGCTTGACAAAACCTCAGTCCGGAACAGCAGCAACACGCTCTCGGACCACTTATGGCCTCCTTTGATGCAAACCTTCAAAAATGGTGGGGTGAAGTGGTATGCTATCCCATTCAATTTATTTGATGTGCAACAAGTTGCCTCATATGAAATCCAGTTTCTTCCCAAGTACGGTGCTTTTGTAGACTCCGCATTGGGTGCGGGTGTGAAGCACAACTCGTGGCATCTGCAAACATTGGGTGTTGATCCCGAGTATCGCCGAAAAGGGGCGGCAACTCTCCTTGTTGATGCAATCATTGAGAAAGCAAGCACCTCCGGAAAGATTATGTGCGCAGAAGTTGATACGGAGCTCCATGTAAGACCCTGCTCAGCCTCTGTCTTCATGTCCCAACAATTTTGGCCAGCTCGAAATCTTTTCAAAAATCGGGTTCGAGATGATGCCGAAGGGAAGGGGCGGGAAAGACGAGTGCTGCGAGCCCTACACTGGTGTAGATGACTTGAACACATTCAGAATGTGGGTCATGGCGCGGGGCTCAAAATGACAGCAAAGCCGTCATAACTCATCTCCGTTCAATTGTACAACAAATTGTGTCGTCGTCGTGGTCTTTTGAATAACATCAGTTGGGTGCGCATCAAAGTAATTGCGGCCGATGTCAGTTTTGGAAACAAAAATCACCCACAAGACAATAATGAAACAATAACCGCGTGTCTGGCACAACAGTATACTTCCGTGGCGACGTCGGAGTTGGGTAGAGTGTTTCCGGTACGGAATCGCCATGCACAAGGGGCCATATAGCGGGGAATTTATCCGCATCTGTTTCGAAGACCGTGCCTTGCCCGCTTGCAACAGAAAGACGCGGAAATCGCGGTGCGAATAAGGAACCGATTCACAAATGAGCTGTGATCGTATCCTGGAGGGCGGGAAAGCACCGGAATCCCTGATTCATTCTGAGGTCGGCGGCAAAACCTCGGATGTGATTCGAAGTTTTCACGGTTGGCGACCGGTCAGGGACTATCGATGTCTTGCGGCTGCAGTATTTCTGTGAAGCGGCCACTGAGCAGGAGCGACCAAGGTAGATTGCTTAAAGCGGTCACTAGGTGCCTTGGCGCCAGAAAATTATTCGCAGAAATTCGAAGAGACAGCAGACAGATTGCCATTCCCGACGGCGCACTCGAAAGAGTACTACTGTAGTTCGGCCGGAGAAGCACAGGAAATTTGTCAACTTCAAGGAGTGGGAGGACTGCACTCAGAACAAGTAGTTGAGACAGATACGAGGCAGGGCCATAGCAGAACATGTAAGAAGCCAGAAGAAAAGTTGCATTGATTCGCAGATGCGGCAGAAATTATTTTTTGGCATCGGGCGACTTTGAACGAATCTGGGCAGATATACTCGGGTACTGCTGTAATAGATATCCGATATGAAGTTTAGAGAGTTCTTCGAGCAAGATGGCCCGCGGGGAGAGAATCGACATGGCAGTCGCGGTATAACCCGCGGCCACCGGGCCGCGTTACGGTGTTACACCGTCACGCGTTGGACTCGTCTTCCCCTCATCTCGTGTACTCTGAACCTGAGTCTCTGGCTTGTCCCTTGCTTGAGTCTTCGGCTCATCTCTACCTGGCTTAATCTTCGGCCCCGTTCATGGCCGCCACCTTCCCCGCAAGTTTGCCACCCTCGCCCAAATCGACCCGAGTCGACCCGGCTTTGCCTCCTGCACGACTCGAGCGCTAACTCTGGCGCGCGGAGACGTGCTTCAAGACTCGGAGCGCGCTCTAATCCACCGCCGAACAAGGCCGACCAACAGCGGTGGCACCGGCTCGGATCTAGAGCCCCTTCGTCAAGTATATCCCGGCAGGCGGCGACACTGGTTGTAAAGAGAGAGTCCGAGAGTACGCGAGCACGCTGAGTGTGTAGCAGCGCGCGCGTTCGACGGTACTAGGTACGTTTTTTGAAGTTTTTTGAAGCATTTGGAATTCGTGGTCGTCGTTTTTGTTGTCTATATCAAATCACATTGTCCATCCGTTCCTTCCAAGTTCCTAGCCTTTGTTAATCCCCCCAGTCCTCCGCTACGTCATCATTCTGCCTCCTATTCGAGCCTTTCCCGATCCTCCGCATTTCTTTTCGCTTCCCGTCTAGCCTTCGTCGCCGAAGCTTTCCCTCCCTACTCTATTCCTTCAAGTCAATCAGTCTACCCACCCTTCCTTCCGCTCCTCCCTTCCAACTTTCCCTTATTCCACCCGTACTTGAGCAATCACTGACTCGAGTCCTCTAGAACGACGAAGAAAACTTCCACGAACTAAGCCCCCCTCAAAGCCGCGGTCGTCGAGCGCTACCTCGTCCCCGCATGCGCGCCGGAGGGAGCATGAGACACGGGGAGGGGAACGGACGGAATCAGGCGCAAGTACGACAAGGAACGGAGCGGAAGCGGAATGTGCGAACGGAGGATGATGTGTGGGGGAAATGGGAGAAAGAGACGCTACGGAGGGTGCGGAGGGGGGCGGGGGAGATACGAGAGGGAGTACGGGGGGAGGAAGGAGAGGAAAACGGGAGGGAGGGAAGAGTACGGGTTCAGAGGAAGCCCCGTATGTCGGAAAATACGCGCGCAGACGAGCTGCTCGACACCCCATACGCGCTCCCCACCCCGCGCCCGGGCGCCCGGATACAGATCCAACTTCGCTTTCGTATAAATCCTCCCTCGACCTCAACGCCGCCGGCAACTCCTGCGCTTCGGGCCACCAATCCGCGAATAATCCCTCTTCTCCGCAGGATAACAATTTCCCGCGCCAAAACTCTGCGTCAGCGCGTACGGCGGGTGCTGTCTGTTGTCGAGGAAACCAGGACGGAATGGGTGCGGGAAGCGGCATGCGCGTGCGGGTGGAAGCGTACACTCCCGACGCACGCCGTGGACGACGTCGTCCGCGGCAGCGCATTGTGCTTGTGGGCCTCCGCGGGCGGCGGCTTGGAATCGAGATTGCTACTGAGAGGAGAAGTGGGATCGCGCCGTGCCGCCGTTCGCGCGTGCGATCCGCGAGTTTTCTGGAAATGAGGAGCATGGATGTCGAGGGCGGCGCCCGCAGCCGCTGCGCCCTCCGCCACCGTCGTCTTGCGGCCCACGAGACTCTCCGCGTGGCGTCCGCCGCTGCCCTTGCCCGCCCGCGCCCCCCGCACAGAGTCGCAAGTTGTCGGGGAGAGCAGCGCAACCCTCGACGATGCAGAGATAGGAGGAGGAGGGGAGGAGAGGTGTTTATTCGCGGCTGCGGACCGTCGTCATCCCGACCCTACCGCGCTTCTTGGCGATCGCGACCGCGAATGCCGCGCGGAATTTGGAGACCCGCTACGGGGGAGGGAGGGAAGGAGGGGTAAGTGCACTCACCGTTATGCTTCCGCGCGCTTTCGTTCCTTCCCCGTCTTTCATCGCCCTCCGCTCCATTCTTTCCTCCTCCCTCCACCGAATCCCTCTACACCGCCTTCCCCTTTCCCTCCGCGGGTCTTGGATCCTTCCCTTGCTGATACCGCGCCGCAGCTCCCGCCTAGACACGGTACCTCGGCGAAATGCTGCTTATCCCGAAGCCCCACGCGACAAGTAAGCGAATGATGCGCGCGAGATCGCGGAGGAGGAGAGGGTGCTCTGGCTGCGGAGGAGCGCGGGCCTCATAACGGATAGGTGTGTGGCTATAAATCCGTTTTTTCTTTTCTTCTCTCCTTGTTCGGAGTTTGGGGGAGGGCGGTGAAGCTCTTGCTGGAACCTGCACGCGGTACCACAGCGGACTCGCGAGCCCGCGATGAAATTCCGAGTGCGCGCCTACACTGGCCGCGCTTTGACATTTTCGCCTTGCGCACGTCCTCGTGACCCGATGGGCCTTGCGGATCGTCCGGAAAGTGTTCCTGGACGTCCTCCCCGTCGTCCCCCTCCATTCGTTAACCCTCTGTATGCCTTGCTGGTGCTCTTGTCCGGGCGGGATCGCATTACCGACGCTATTTCCTTTTATATCATATCCTACATTCTCGCTCACAGCATCGACTAACAACATGCGTGTAGATGTATATACCTATCATCCATCTACCGCAATTGCGCTTCATGTCGTCCGTCAGGTTGTGCATCAAAGCCAGATTTCAGCGGATGCTGCCCGCGTCGTTCGCAGCGGAGGCGGATTATGTAAGTACTCCTTCATCCTTTTTATCCCTTGTTTCCTTTACAGAGACATCCTCCCTGACCCCTGATCCACCCTGTCGCCTTGCCCACGTCTCACTCTCCTCTTCTTTCCTTCATTTTTCATGCTCGTTTGTGCTAACTATCCGCTATCTACTTACTCAGATTCCGCGTCTTCCCTGTCACCGACCGACCTGTGTTCGGGTGCATCGCGAAGCACGCGTTCCATCCACTTCTGATCTCCCCGGATACACCGTGCGTCCCGCTTCTTCTTCCCGTTCTTTCGGGGATTATTATCCGTCTTCCGTGCTGACGTTTCCTTTTTCTCGCTCTGTTCAGGACGCGGATAAGAACCGTAAATAGATGCGCGAAGCTGCGTTCGAGATCGTGCATCTGAGATAGCTCTCTGATTCTTTGTCTTTTGCATCGCGCAAGCCTCAGCACGTTCATAGTTTGTTCCAGCTGTATTCACGTCATGTATCCCGACCGAACTCTGATATTTCCGCAATTAGAAGGTCTTCGATGGCTACATGTCCATCCAACTTGAAGAAAGTCGGTCGGTTTCTTGGTGATTCTGTTCGGCGTCGTTTCGTGCGATAGCTGGTCCGCGTATGTATGTACATTCCGATGCCGCGTAGCAGGGGAGAAAATCTCGCTTCGGGTGCCACCTCGCTGCATTTACCGGTGCCAGCGGTTCTCGTCCTTGACTGTGGCACATCCGCAAAGGAGAAAGTTCTGGAGTTCTATGCGCTTTGTTGTGTTCACCCCCATTCACATATTATTCGAGAGATACGTCGATTTCACGCATCCACCTTTCCGTAATACTGCCCAAACGCACCTCGATGTGCTCGATTCTGTCTGCGTGCGAGACTAGGCTGGCGTGGCCCGCAAATGCCTCCCTCTCCAATTTCACACATCGGGCTTTCTGCCTCAGTGCTACGGAAGTTCGGCATGCTGCAGTGCCTCATATCCCTGGGTGCAGATGACGAGCAAAATGCGGAGCTGCCACTGGATGGTACAGATGATTTACGGTTTGCAGTCAGTGGCGAAGTCGGAGCGACGTCTTGGATGGACTGACATGTAACGGTGAGTAAATCTCTCGCAAATTAAACATACCATACCTGTGAGAACACCCCGGCACTAGAGCTTACTATCTACCGATGAAAAATTATTAAACTTGATCCAAAAGACGGCAAGTATGAGCGCCACAATGAGTTCCACACTAGTTCTGTTAATTCACGCTCTCCTCACGAGACGAGCACTAGCTGGGAGCTGCGCTACAAACTTTTAGAGCGTATCTGCAACTCGCAATTTCGTGAGATTCGGTTGATCATGCCTTCCGATTGGCTCCCCAGGCCTCAAGCCAATCAAAGGGATAGATTAGCCGAATCTCAGAAAATAGTTGACTGCGGATACACTCTTTTAAAATTAGAAAATAAGAAAAAACTTTTCGGACTCGGTGTGATTGATGCGCCCCATTGATATGCCCGGCAATCTCCGCTTCTACGTCACCTAGATACCTCTTCTCTTCCACCACAGGCCCTTCGGCGCACTCAGCGTCAGAAACATGCAGCAACTTCCCTCTGATCTCTCTGACCTTGTCATCGACCATCTGGCTGCGGAGACCGCGGCTCTCAAAGCATGCGGGCTCGTTTGCAAGCAGTGGTTTCCGAGAAGCAGATTTCACCTCTTTTCAGAGCTGAAGCTGCAAATAGGCTCGGCTTTAAAGAACAAGGGTTTCGTTGACGTTGACACTATGGACGAGTTCATGGACCTCATGGACTCCTCCCCCTCCAACATCTTTACGACTGTTCGGCGCTTGCAGCTTTCATACGGCGATGAGCAGTCTATCGCAAAAGCGCATTTGCTGCGGTTCCCTTCGTGCCCCCGGCTGCTAGATCTCTCCATCGGGCTTCCGCGCAACTCCAGCGAAGATGTCATCGAGGCCCTTCGCGAGCAACTTGCAGTCGTGGGCGGCAAGTTCCCCTCCCTTTCGAGCTTGGCATTCCGTTTCCATCATTCGTCTATACGCGTAGCCGCATTATTCGATATCGTAGCATGTTTTCCGACCTTGGAGAACCTCTCGCTGGGTGGAGACGACGTCGTCACCGACGGAACTCGGTCTCTGGGCTTGTTCCCCGCGCGACTCAACGCTATCGACATGCACATCCTCCGCGGGGCCGAGCTCTTATTCGAACATCTAAATTCCCGCCCTGTTCTTCCGCTTCTTCGGTGGATGGGGTTGGACAACGACGGAATGGAGCTGCACGGTGACACGGCGATCATCCTGTATCTCAAACGGGCTGGGCACGCTTTACAGGAATTTGATATCGCTATCTGTGGAGATGGAGGTCAGCCTTCCTGGCAACTGTCTCTAGAGTCCATTAACGTCTCTCGTCTCAGATTCCTTCGAAAAGCTCGCCCTTCAATACTGCACCAATCTCCGGCACATATCCATCACATCCTACAACCTCCACCCATACACGTACCTCGTCGAATTCCTTTCGAGCGCAGCTTCCAACGACCTACTCAACATCGACATAACTTGCTTTATTAACAACATGGGCATCGAGCTAGAGGAGGATGGCGTCGCAGCTCGAGCCCTCGACGACATTCTTGCGGATCCCCGGTTCCGCAACCTCGAACGGTTCTCCATCACCAGTGTTGGCGACCGGGAATCATTATTCACGCCCGAACTCCGCACCAGGATGCCCCTGTCGAGCAGCCGCGGAATTCTGCAGGATACCATCCCTATTACTCAGCCACGATTTCAGAACGCACGCATGACTATGGATGACTGAGTATTTTACTACCCAGTTTTCAACTATTTGTTCCCTCCGACCATGATCCTTCCGGTTCTCGGATAATTTACTCTTGTTTGATGTACGTGGGTCCACTGCGCTCCTGGAATGAGGACAAAGCCATATCGCCTGTAAATACTTATTGCTAGAGATTGGAACTTTCATACTTACGGGTAGGACGAGCTGTTTTCAGGAGTAAAATCGAGGGTTTGAACAACGCAGGTGTTCGCTCTCCAATTTTTTGAATGAACTTGAACCTGTGGCGGAAAAGGTCCATGAAAAATAATTCCATCAGCTGGGTGGCAGTGCCCGACATTTCTAATTCGACCACGTGTTCGCGTTTCTTTCAATCGTACCACCATCATGGCGCAGCTACCGCACGAACTCATCGATTCGATTCTCGAAGATGTCTCGGATTCGAGTCTTGCGGCGTGCTCTTTGACTGCGCGGGCCTTCGTTCCTGTGAGCCAGCGCCGGCTTTTCCGGCGGATGACGCTCTCCAACATCGCCGCCTACGAGCGTACCGCCAGGCTCCTGTCCTCATCTCCTCATCTTTGGCAACATTTTCGCTTCTTGGCGATCGATATAAACCAAGTTCCCCGCAACTATCCCCTCCTCAAGGCAATTCTCGAGCCTCTCACCGAAATCGAGTATCTGTCGATTACGGGGCGTAACACCCAGCTTGGAGAGAATCCTTGCCTCATCGACTTTCTCTCGCTCCCATCTATCAAGTGCTTTGCCCTGGCGGGAATTCGAGGCGTTCCATCCTCCCTGATCTCCCTGGTGTTCAACTCTTCTTTCAAAGAAGTATTTTTCTCCTCACTTCTTATCCTCGGTAAAGAGGAAGCGGAGGAGTGGTCCCCTTCGACGGATCTTTGGAAAGTCACAATCTCTGCGGACCGATACCGCAGCATGCTTCCCTTTATGCTCCACCCGAAGCGCATGCCGTCCCTCTGCCGAATTAAGCACCTTTCCGTCGCAATTCCGGCCATCGTCGAAGCGCTCGTCAACAAATTTAAAGACCTGCTAGTCCTGTGCTCCAGCACCCTAGAATATTTGTCCCTCGAATTGGGTACGTTTCTCTCCATGAGTACCATCCTCGGCTGAAATCGCCCCCAGACCGGTCCCTCGCCCTCCCTGCTCTCCCGGCCCTGCGTACCCTGGAACTCATGCTCGACACCGAACTTGCCAAATCCCCTGCGCGTCTGCACACCATCATCGCTGAAACCATCACCTCCCTCCCGCACCTCGAAAGCCTCACCCTCGCGTTCCTCGACCGCTTCCGTGGCCTCCATCCCCCCCCGCACCTTACCCCACGCCACCAATGGACCGGCCACCGGCCGTGGATGTGGGCCGACATCGACTCCCTACTCGTAGACACGCCGCATCTGCGCTCCGTGCAGGTCTCGCTCAGGTATCTCGAACACGAGCCCGAACGCTATGCCGCATTTGTACCGTTCATGCAGAGTCAGCTGCCGCGGGCATTCGACGCGGGGTTTATCACGTTTTCGTATCGCCCGTTCTTGGTGCACGGGATGGATACGTTCACGCTGGAGGGTTGACCTGTCCAGGTACGTCGACTTTCTTCGGCGTTTGATCCGGATACTCACTCACCCATTCTGCGATCTAGTCGGGTGAAGGGTGAACTCTCAGGCGTTTCCGATGTCCACTATCGATTTCCATACACCCACGTTCTGTTCTTGAATAAAATCCAAATCTGCGAGTCTGCCCAAGGCGCTACATTTTCTTTATCATTTCTAACCTGGATTTTTATCAACGTAGGTCCAGCCGATTGCGATAGCGTTCCAGTGTCCGCTATAGATTTTCGGTACACCCACGTTTCTGTTCTTGAATAACATTCAGATTTGCGAATCGACTCAACGCCAAGGCGCTACACATTTATTATTATTTCTAACAAGAGTCTGATAGGTGTAAATCCTGCCCGACCCCTCGAATGAATCTGGGTGGCCTCAGAAAATTAAGTCTGAGCTGGGTTCCAAGCATCCAAGAACACCCCGGTAATGGATGGTTCCTCGCTGCCTAATTCTCAACATGTCGATGGAAGCCGCTCGTTCGATTCGAGTTCCGGATATATGATAGTCTCGACCAGTAGCGTCGTTTTTGGTCTGATAAAGTTTTCTAGCTAGCTGTTAAAGGGGCAAGTGCTATTCGACAAAATGTCCGGCCTCCACAAGTTACGTTGCTTTGCCGCTGCGACCATTTTCTGCTGCCGGTTCATTAACGTTCATTTCTAGCATATTTCATCTGATGGTCTTGCTGATCTCGATAGCTCCGACTCTGAGTGACTTGACCCCTCAGTTGCAGCGAAATTGAAATGTTCCCCAGAGGGTTAGGGATGAGAATCCTGCCCGAAACGGGGCATAGAAGGGTGGATGGTACTATATGTTCGGAGGGAGGTCGATTGTTGAACAAGTTCTGGCATTATCTGCCAATTAGTATATGTCAGAATGTCATCAGAAATTGTCGGCGTTCTCCGTTGCCGCGGTTGGCGAGTTTTCGCGCGTTTCTTCGCGGTGTCTCATCTACCTACGTACCCAGGATATCATGTATCTGAAAGCTCCGGTGAAAGTGACGCAGGCTTGCGCCGTGGATGAAAGTTGCCGCCAATCTTTCTACAGTGGGTAGGCGCCGAGTAAGTAACGATTCTCAGATCCAACAGGGAGGAAGAGATGAATTCATTAATATTAATCTTGAACGTGAGCCTACTACGACTCGTGGACGACACGACTAAGGGCCTGATCGGGTGCATCAGAATTTGCTTAGAATGTACAGTCTTTAGAATGTCACAAATGGTCACACTCTTACCGCGACTTCCGCAACTCTCACAACCGTCTGCACTTGACGCTTCCGCTGATGCGCATACTACTCCGCCGCCACTCTCCTCCGCAATCAGCTCGTATTCTCCGCGCCGCCATCCAGAGACGTCGTGCTGCCGTGCAGAGCGCCGTTCTCGCAGCCATCTTCTTCAGTACTTCTCTTCTTGACCTGGAGCGCCCTCTACCCCGGCCAATGCATACTTCGATTCTCACAGGCAACAAGTGGCTTGATGAAGTGCTTCAAGGACATCCGGACCGCTGTCGAAACCAACTAGGAATGTCAGCACTTGAATTTTCGTTGCTCTGGACAGAACTGGCCATGCTCGGACTACTTGCTGATAGCAAATACGTCACTGCACAGGAGCAGCTCGGCATTTTCATCTACTGGCTGGTCCATGGAAGCAGCCAGCGGGAGCTTCAGGAACGATTTCAGCGTTCCGGTGATACCATCAGTCGGTGCGTATTGGCACTCCGCGGGATATTATCTACTCATCCAGTACCGAAGATACATCACCAAGGGCCTACAGATGTTCACAACAGATTTCTACGATAAATACGTGCAAGACCCTCGCAATGAGACACCAGACAAGATCAAGTCGAATCCGGGCTGGTTCCCGTACTTCAAGTACTGTCGTGGTGCCACGGATGGCGTCCATTTTTCTGCCTACGTCCTTGCCGAGCATACCACCCGATACCGCGATCGACACGGCGCCGTCACTCAGAACGTTATCGCAACTTGTGACTTCGATATGCGGTTTCTGCATCTGATGCCCGGGTACGAGGGGACAGCCGCCGACGGTTTGCTCTTTGACGTGGCGCGCAGGAATGGATTTGGTCTCCCTGCTGGCTGTTACTACCTTGCGGACGCTGGGTTCCCAAATTGTGATATGCTTCTAGCTCCGTATCGTGGCGAACGGTACCATTTGAAGGAGTACAAAACCGGCGGACAACGGTGAGCTTCGGTTTCCCTGGTTTTACATGTTTTGATGTCCAATCTACAGCCCGAAAAGCCCCAAGGAGCTATTTAATCTTCGACATGCACAGCTTCGAAATGTAATCGAGCGTATATTTGGGGTCCTCAAGCGACGCTTCCGGCTACTCATCTCACGACCCGAGTTTTCGTATGAACAGCAAGCTCTCATTATTGCAGCAGCAGCTGCCATCCACAATTTCATTCGGATCCATTTCCCCATCAACGACCTCGACGAAGATGATGAATATGATGTCGACGGTCATCCTTTCTTTGCCGGGGGACCAGTAGCTGAGGTGGAGGAGGTTGTCCTTGCGATTAGTGATGAAGAGAAGGCGAGGGCGGGCGGACGCCGGGACAGGATAGCACGCGCAATGTGGACAAGATACTTGCTTGATCACCCCGAATTTCAGTGATGTTTTTAATGTTTGTCTTCGTCGATTTGATCTACAGTACAGCATATGCTACAGGAAAACGATGTATGGAGAATGCGGGAGGTACAAAATGCAATGAGGGAAAACAACAGACTTGCAGACAGGTTCGTACAGTGTATAGCGACGCGTTCGAATGGATATAGCCAGTGCAAGAAAAAGTGCGCGATGATCTGGATACATCCAGTGAGTTGGGAGTCACATCTACGGCAACCAGAGGACTGACTCAGCTTTCAGGCAATAGCCCCGCATCCTCCAGGATGCCCTCTAACATCCCGATGCGGCGCGTGCGATCGTCCTCAAGAATGAAGAGGCGTGCTTGCGCGGGGTCTTGGCTGAGGACCTTCGAGACGGTGCGAAAGAGCTTGCCGCGGGGGTCATCTGGAAGCAGTGTCTTGTCCTTGAGGATCGTGACGATCTCGTTGACGTGAGATAGATCTTCGGACGTGACGAGCGGTTGCGCCATGACAGTAGCAAAGTTTTCGAGGGCGCGGGAGATCTGCGTACCTGCCTCAGCGTTGCGGCGGGCTTTCCCTCCAGACTCCGAGCGCGAGCGCTTGACCTTCTGCCGTCCACCGCTCGCACCATCGTCGTTCTCGTCGTCCGTGTCAGCGCGTTGGCGCTTCTTGCTCACGGGGCTTTCAGGGACCTGGTTGACAAGTATAGCGTGTTGAGAAAGGAGTGGACGCCACGTACGGATCCGAGTTCGTCGTCAAAAGCCCCGGCAGCAGCTGGAGCTGCACCAACATCAGCATCGACCAATGTGACGTCGGCGTCGTCAAGGTCGGATGGATCCGCAGAACCAGGAGTATTTGACACGTTGGCTAAGGACTGCAAGGGCACGCGCGACGTAGATGTCGAAGCAGAGGGGGTGGTGGTATCTTTCGGTTTGCGATTGCGGCGCGTCTTCGTGTGGAGATGGAGGACGTTGTCGCCCGTGGCCTGGTTGGTCATGTTGTCAAACAGCGCGTCGAGTTCGGTCCAGTACGGGCAGGGAGTAGTAAAACAGCGTCCGTAGTCCTTTCCATTGGTCTAGCAGAGTCGTTATCAGTACATAGGCAAATGAGATGAAACTGCGATGCACCTTGGTAAACTCCTCGATGTAGTCCGAAGTATTCGTGGCATGCTTCTGCTCGTCGTCCCAGCCCGAACCTGAGTATTTGCAAACAAACACATAGAGCGTGAAGATCTTCTTCAACTGCTACTTGCATTAGTGCCAATCAGTCGAGTACACTGTAGCACGTACATATGCGAGTTTATTCATACACTGCGACTTGTCCTTTTGTTGCGACTTGTCGGGGTTGGCTTCTATAACTTTGGGCACGACCTTCGCCCAGACTTGGGGCTTGAAGCCGTTGCCGCTCATATGCGTGGCCTTGTGTTCCGCCAATTCATTCAGCATTGCGCTGGTTTCGGCGTTGATCCATTTCACGGTGGACTTGGGGTCGTTCTTGTTGCCGGAGGGGACGGTAGAAGGCGCGTCGGCCATGGTAGTGGTGGCGGGAAGCGAGCGTGATGGTGCGTGACAAAATTTTCTTTAGAGTACAGGTCTAAGCCAAATCTAAGCAAATTCTGATGCACCCGATCAGGCCCTAAATGAGGCAGATGATTAGTGGAACCGGGGGCGTAAGAGTTGTAGCGAGGGCGAGCTGACCGCTTGTGGCTTGATATATGTCGCTCGGACGGCCCGAAATCTGGAATGCGATTTGAGAAGAATGGCGCTGTAAAGTGCCTCGCCGGCGTTGACCTGTTGAATGAAATTGGGCAGAGCGCCGAAGACCTTCGCCCACATTGAGATCAGGGCTCTAGTCCGAACTGCTTGCGACATCTGTCGTACCGCGCAGCTGCGTCGCCAGAAGATTCTCCCGGTCCGGTTTGTCAATTCCCTATCCAAATTCTAGTTTGCGGCGATCGACCTGGTAATGGAGGAGACCAAGACGACATTGTGTCATGGAACATGTCCCAGATTAGAATATCTTAATATCAGCGTTTCCCGGCCGCGTCTTGAAAGATGAAGTCGCCTTAGAGAGTCACTCTCTAACACGCGACTGAGCAAGGGGTGAGTCGGACAGGGCCGGGAACACCGGAAGGTACGGCGTCACATGGTCGATCTGATTGCCGAACGATAACCAAGCACTGCCCCAGGCCTTCCAATACCCTCCGCAAGGAACAGTAAGGAACACACGCCTCGTTTCCAGGTTCCACAATAAAGGTTGCCAGGAGAAGCTCTGAAGTAGTGTCACAACACGACACTTTGCCTTTAACTCGGGTCTCCTCCCGCGGCACCCCCCGGAATTTGGTGAGGAAGGTCACCGAAGGTGGTCACGAATGGCTTGCAAAATAGTCGCGAACACCACAGAGAAGATTATCCTCGATGCGGACTTTTGTCAAAAATTGAATCTTTAGAGGGCCGTTGTCACCATGGGGTACGTGGGTGTCGCCGCACCCATTTCAATCGTCAAGTTCGCTTCCCAGGATAATTTCACAGGGTGCGGGGAAACACCACCTCGCTTTCAATTCTCAGTGCCGACCCGATTAACCCGGAAACTGAGAAGGACTTCACAGTTCGCGCCCATCAATGTCGTGCGGATTTGCATGGCTGTCCGCCATGTCCGGAGATAATTTGATCTTAGATCCCCTGAGATCCTCCCGCTATATTCTCCAGACACTTTTAAAGAACACAAATTATCGCTCACTCACATTCATCACACCCATGACCCCGCACAGTATTGTTTTCAATGCCATCGTCGATGCCCAGGACGCGTTAAGCACTGCCTTGCAAGGACCGCACTTCGAACAATACAAATCTCCCGCCCCGTCCGCCTTCTTGTGGAGGACGTTTGATGCGTCCCACCGACCAGGTAAGAGTCTTAATCATTTCCCTCGACTTCAATTATTCACTCACTTCCCGCAGTTAATCTTACGCCCATCCAATCCACCTCTGCTCACCAATATCATCAGGATGAGCCGTCATTCCGCCATCCCAACCCCACTCCCGTCATCGACTTCTCGGGCCTCATTCAACTGTCCGACGCAGCTTCGCCCGAAATGCCATTCGGTCATCGGTTATTGGATTTCTGCTACGAGATCGACTCGGCACAATCGAATAATACACGCAGCGTCAGTGTTGAACACGCACACGAGTATCTCTTCCCGCAGGCGTGGAATGCGACCCGGTTCGACGAGATCTCGCTGGAGGAAAACATATCCTATTCCGTGCCCTTTACCAGCTCCTCGATGGCGTCTTCTTCTCCTTCACTGTCGGCGTTTCTCTCCACGCCCCCAACTTTCTCGCTTGCCGATACAGGAACTAGGGCGAAAATTTGCTTTCACTGTCACGTCACCTCCACTCCTTTGTGGCGACATGAACCTTTGACCCGGCGTACCCTCTGTAACGCGTGCGGCCTCTATCTTTTGCAGCGAAAAATGATGCGGCCCCAAGCCCTCATCGACGCCGATATCGACGATGACACGCCGCGAATTCCGGACGAAGAATACACCGGGCCCCGGTGTAGCCACTGCCTTACCCGACGGACATCCGTCTGGCGGAGGGCAAAGACCGGTGCCCAATTATGCAACGCTTGCGGGGTCAGTCTTCTCACTGTCATATGTGTTGCCCGCAGGACTCACATCGCGCAAGGTATATTCACGTCTTCGAGGGAGGGACAGACCGTTGTCGTTGGCGGGCAACAAAGTCAAACCACGTACTAGACATTCCACAAAATTCGTTTAATTTCCGTCGTCTCACATGCGCATGTTTATCCTTCAGTGAGAGTTACACCATTAATATGATTTATTCTATGTACCATGAAGCGATCTCTTCTCCCGGAGCGTCGATCTTCGGGGATTCAACGGGCATTGTAAAACGCCGGGTTTTAGGCGGTGACAAGGGCCTGGCCGTCAAGTCAAAGCGACGCGTATCAGTGATAGAAATCGGCATGAGATCCAGGGATTCAGTCAATTCGAGATTTTCAGCCGCGAGAAGTAGCCTCTGCGCACACATTCCCCAAATCCCAGAGACGGAAAAAAAAACTTCCCGCAGGTTAAACGAGTTCATGGCCGCTCAGGCGCATCTCCCCAGCACACAACAAAAAAAAGGTATTCGGCGCGCGAGCCTAGGCTTCGATAAAAAACGCTGGGTATTCGCCAAGACATATTTATTGTACCGGGGAGTCCCGAGCGCCGAAACTTTCCACATGCTCAGGGATAGCAGCTTCTTTCAATGTCGCAGTTGACTTTGGTCCGCGATTCTGAATTGCGTCGGATTCAGTTGTATGCATGCGAGGCGCCGACTCTGCCTTGGGACGAGAGTCCCACGCCCAAGAGGAAAATATAATCTGGGGAGAGATCAAAGCGTAGATAACGGATGGTTAGACAGGACATGTCAGATCCTTGGACGTCGGGACCTGGATGCAAATCGTCGCCTGGAAGTTGTTGCATCGGTTGGGAAGTCAAGTGCTTCCTGTATGAAGGAACAACGATGCAACGAAACGACTTCCCAGCAAGTCCAGAAATCACGCAATCACTTGAGAGTTAATACATCCTGATTGGAAGCTGGCCAGGTTAAAATCCGACCGCCAGTGCCAAGCGTCATGAATGAGCTCGTTACCACCCATCCAGCCATCGTATGGAGTGCGCGACGAGTAAATTAAACATCTACCGTGTGCTGGTTATTCCACAACATTCCGCGTCATCGAGACGACTAACGATAACACGCAGGAGATTCGGAGGGGGAGCCGGAAATACGATACACGCACCTCATCCCGCGTCCACGACGACCATAGAGTAAGAGGTGCGCCAGTAACACAAGGGAATGAGTGACAGCCCCTTTCTTCGCATACGCAGGTCTCGAACTGGAGATGGGAGCTCCGATGATTCGCAGGATGGTCATGGAAGACTCGGAAAATAACTCGAAACGCCGCAAAAACGGTACCCTGTTTTCTGAAGTCAACTGATGGTATTGATCGGAACAGTGATCCGAAAGCTCAGGCAGAATGTCAAAAGGGATATGTTTTCGACCTTGTTCATGATTTCTGCTCTCTGAGGTGCGAAGACCACACAATATCCTATTCCGGATCCCGGCGGAGTATTCGGATCACCGTTCTGATCAATACCATCGGTTGCGCTACCCTCGGGATGATTTCGAGTCAAAAAATTAAAAGATGAGCTGGGCGCTTTGTGAACCTCTACGATGGATGCAACTAAGATGAAAGATGTCACCATTTTGAGAGATGCGACCAAAAACCCGGTTTCCATTTCAAAGATGTATTCAAAAAACCTGTCTCCACTCCACTCACAAGATGTCCTCTAATAACTTTTGCACAGTATATGTGCCATACAAAAATATGGCACATATACTGTGCAAAAATTATCTGCCTGACATCTCCGCGGAAACAGGGTGTTTTGGCTTACATCTTTGAAATGGCAACAGGGTTTTTGGCTGCATCTCTCAAAATGGGGACATCTTTCAACATAGTTGCATTCTTTGTAGAGGGTCACAATTCGACTGACTCCGATCAGCTGCATGGAGTGTCTTGGATCTTTTCTGACTCCAAATAATCCCTAGGGCAGCGTAACTGATCGCATTGATCGGAACGGTGATCCGAATGCTCCGTTGGGATCCAAAGAAGGAGATTTTTTGATTTTGGAGATTCAGAGAGCAGAGAACTGTAGATATGTCGACGAATATATTTTTGCGGGTGAAAATAGTCACTTGGGAATTATGAGACCAATCACAATGCGCCTAAAACTTTGGGCAAAATTGTTAGTCCCCGAAGTCAAACTACAGTAAATTCTCATCAGTATTTACCTGAACCTTGGTGGTAGGTGCTTCAAATGAGTCTTCTGATTCAGCTGTACCTAAAATATGATGTCCGAGAGACTCAAGCTGAGGCAGAAATGCAAAGCGGCCAATTAAGTACGAATTGATCCCGGGCCGTTAGTTGGGATCTGATCCTAACATTTTGATGATCAATCCCAATTTTGCCGAGATGCCAACCACTTGCTAAGATGTAAGCCGTTTGAAGAAGTTGCATCTAAATTGAAGTTGTAAACTTCCTGTGAGTTGCCACCCAAGCTAATCTATTGAGATGTAAGTTGTCATCAAAAACACTGTAAAATTTCGCTAATTTTTGCACAGTATATCGCCCATACAAAAATCAGCACAAAGCTTACAGGGTTTTTCATTACAGCTTTGTATGGTTGATCTTGGGTGACAACTTGAAAAGCTTGAGTCCTCAATTTAGATGCAAATGGATCACATCTCGGCAATTCGGAGTGATCGCGAAGCAGTTCGCATCAAATTAAAATCAACGGGCCGGGGCTAATTTTCAACTCTGTCTGCTACCTCGCAGTTCTGACTCTCCGCAGGCTCCTCGAATGTGGTACTTCAAATTCGGAACAATTAACAGAAATGGCACGTAATACACTGGAAATTGGATATGGCAAAAAAGACCAGAATGGCTGTAATTTTACTTTCGAATGTGAACTCGGCTAGCCCTTGGCCTCGACGTCCGTCCGCCGTCCGCCCCGGTGAGACATGCGGCTGCTCCCCCGCTCGCGCGATGTTTCGCCTCGGAATAGCCTCGAGGGATGAGAAATTCTGCTCTGGGGTATAAAAACCGCCTGTCAGGTTTGCATGAATTTCTCCCCAATCCAGCAGCAACGGAAACCGCAGTCAACCACCGGCAAAATAGTAACTCGTTGACCGGGTGAGGCGATGTCTCATATTCATTCATAGCTCACTGGCTAAAAAATCTCTCATCGGATCACGGAAGACTCGAACGAATCCAAAGCTCGCAACTGATCTCATCGGAAATGAATTAGCAAGGCGCAAGGGAAACAAACGGCACTGGAATCTAGCTGCTCCTGCTGCATTGAAAGTCATGATCCCACAGACGAATCCAAGGGCTGCGACTGGCGAATCCATCCCAAATTCAGCGGCGTCGTCGACACGAAACAGCTTGAGGTATCCCACCTGTTCTATTATAAATGTATTTCAAGTGTTTTACAGATATTTTGGCATGGTTTTTGTAGATATCCCTTCTGTGTTACCCTTCTTTACAAAGTCTCTATTTCCATGTCTTGCTTACTGGGTGAACATGTCCTCTATAATACACCCGCATTCGCGTTCCTCGACCTCTCCTGCAACTCTGCCCACTCAAGCAACACCCTCATCAAATAACAATCATTCTGCACATCCGTCATCACCCTCCGCGCCATCTCCTGCCCCCGCGCCTGGATCACGCGCGCCTCCGCGTCGTGCGCGCGCGCCCACTCGATCTTCTCGGGAAGGTCGGAGAGGTCGGGACGGACGGGGACGTAGTGCGTATACGGAACGAGCCAGTCGTTGAAGTACTCAGTGAAGAGCGTTGCCTAGTCGGGGAGGGTAAGTATGAGCTGAATTTGACGTACACGGAACAAAGCTCACTTTGAACACGAGCGATCCCGACCCAAGCAGGCCTAAAAACCGCCCCGAGTACGTCATCCCATCCACGTCCACCGCGTATTTGTACCCATACGAGTTTTCCTGCGGAGCGCCTCCGCCGATGTCATACTCGCGCACAATGCTCTCGCGATCGCACCCGTCCTCCTGCAAGCAAAGCAGGTCCGCGAAGCGCGTGAGGCGCGCGTCGAGCAGGTCGGGGTGTGTGTGGGAGAGGGCGACGAGGCGGAAGCGCGTGAAGTTATGGTGGTTGGGCGGGATTATCTGGCCGCCTGTTGCTGTGCCGCGCCAGTCTGCGATTTGATGTGCGGTGTGAGTTGGGACGTGTGAGAGGCAAAGAGGGCACGTACATGCTACCGACTTCTTGTCTGCCCATGGAACGTTATCCGGGTACGCGTATTTCGGAGATGCTCGCGATCTGCGGTAGTAATACTGTGGGGATTCAGGCGAAGAGCGAGGATGTAATGGAGACGAGCCACAAACCTCGCTGGGAAAGACGATGTCGGCGAAGCAAGGGCTGACTTTCGTCACGGATAACACGGGGTACATGTCGAGCGTGAACCATGCTGGGGAGCTGGACAAAAAGACTATGCGTACGTGAATATCGATCGCGTACATCAGTAAACGACGGACGCACACCCGCTGTCGCCGTTCGCTGACTCCGCGAAGCCCGTGGGGCTGCGGACGACTTCACACCCTTGGGCATGGAAGAACTCAGCTGTGGGGTGCGGCAAAACGTCAAACGGGCGCTCCTCCGTCAGCGCGAGCGCGCGTTCCCGTGTCGCGTCCGGCGCACGGTAGTCGAACAGCACGCGCGGCTGGTCTTTGCCGTTTATTATGAAGGACATATCCGGTAGGAGATGTGCGAACTAGACCGAACGCGTTGAAAGCGCTGACAAAATGAGTAAGTACGCAGGTGACTCACTTTGGCAAAGGTGTCGGGCCCGCCGCCCCAGTACTTGAGGTCCGCCCCCTGCGGCATGTGCACCTCGCCGTCTTTGACGACAATCACGCCCGCTTCCGTTGCTTTTAACTGTGTAAGAGGCACTGTTGTCAGCTGGCATGTACGTAGGAATAGAGGAGACGCACGTCAGCCACGATATCCACCCTCCGCTGCAAGAATAGCGGGTCCTCCGCGACGAGTTGGTAGAACGGCGCAAAGTCGCGGTCGATCTGATCGTAATCGTCGATGAGGCACGAGTGCGCCTGCGCAAACTCGAACCATTTGTCGAAGCCCCGGGGCGGTGACCGGCCCGTTTTGAGTGAATACCGTGCGGCCGCCTGCTCGGAGGTCGCAGATTGGCGCGCGAGGAGGGTGTCGACGTGGTGCTGCGCGATGGCGGCGGGGTCGTCGGGGTCGAGGACGGGTGTCGGTCGCCGGTGGCGCGCGACGAGCGTAATAGTGACGGCGACGAGGAGACACGCGGCCAGCACGATGTAGATAATACGCCGCTGTTTCTGCGTCCTGTTCTTTGGGCGTCGTGGAGCGAAGTGTTCGCCCGGCTCAGCTGGCACGGGCTCGTATGGGAATGGCATCGGAGTGGGGAGGAAAGGGCTTTATCGTTGCTCGGCTTGAGGCTTGATTGCGAGCAGTTCGGTTTTAAGGCTTGATTGCGAGCGGTTCGGTTTCAATGAATCAGTCGTAACTATGGAAACTCGGAGTACTGAGCGAGAATCGAGAGGAAAGACGGGAGGATGCGGACAGACGTCAAGGACGAGGCGGAGCGAAGTCAAGGATACTCACCTGTTGACAGAGTTGATTGAACGAAGTATGTAGAAATTTCTGTACGTATATATAGGCAAAAGAAAAGGAGATTTTCGGAAGAATCAAGACAGGAAATATATGAAGGAATGAGACGAGTGGAGTCGAGGCAGTGAAAGGAATATAAATGCGGATGGAAGGGGAAAATGTAGAGCGGAAACGGGATGATCCGAAGGAGATGTCTCACATATCTTCGCTGGCAGACAACGGGAATTTGGACTTGAGTTTATCACCCAAGAGGATTGGCGAGGATAGTGGGACTCTTGACTCGTCCACCTGTTTGATGATTAGTGCACTCGAGATCATTGGTGGGAGTAAGTTTAAAGCCCTCACCCGCGCGGCGCGGACCGCATTAGAGTTCCTTAAGGGGTTAGTTAATAACGGTTTTTTGTTTACGGCCTCAAGTAGCCGTAGTATTTCGCTGGCAAACGTAAAACCTAAGCCTTTATATCTGCTGGCACGCAATCAATCCCGCTTTGGTGAATGAATGTCTTCTCAGCGAGTCGGGCAGCTCCTTGCTTTTTTTTTTTGCGCTGGGAAGATGCGATGTAGGTGGCCCGCCATCGCCTCGGCGCTGGCAGCGTGTGGGTCGTCGTACGACGCGTTCACGATGAGGGTGTCCAGCGCGTGGGCATGGGGTGTTGAACCCGCGGAAGCGCAAGGCGCCCCGGCAGCGGGGGCCCGGTCGAACGTCGGATGGAGGAAACGGAGCGCGGGGTAGCACACGGAGAGATGGCGGAGCGCCTCAAAGCCCAGCCCGCGCCATCCGAACGCCGAAATAGAGACAAGACGCGGGAGTGGCTGGATGATTGCGAGGAACTCGACGCCGGTGAACTGTGTATAGGCGGCGGGATCGACTCGGGAATGCTCAAGCGCCGTGATCTACACGGGGAGTAAAGCTAGTAAAGTGCCGCCTTGAGCCACGCGAGGGCGGATACCCGGTGCAGATATCCTTCGAGGAGGACGGGGTCCGCCAAAATTGTTTCCAACAATTCCTGTACGCCCATGAACAGATGATACCTGTTCGCTGCCTCGTTAACGGCCCAAACCCCGTCAATATTCTGCGCCGCAAGCGAGTAGTGCTCGAGCGAACGCCCCGGGTACACGATGAAGAGAAGTCGGTATAGAACAGCGCAGGTCTCGGGGAATTCCCGTCCCTGCGCAGGTCCGTTGGGTTGCTAGCCCCGGTTCCGTCGAGCATGTTCTTGAAAAACACAGAGACGAATTGGAGGATTGAGTTGTAGGCATGCAGGTCAACACCGTCGCCACAGCGGATGGTGAAGTCAGAGTCGGGATTGTTGCCCTCGGGGTCAAGAGCGCCAGAGAATGGCGCAGGGCCGTCTCGAATCAGTGTCGACATGAGGGCGGGATGCAGGAGTGTTGTTCCGACTCGGAGTGATCTTGGTGATCCGAGCGGCAAACGCCGGGCAGTTGATTTCATTGTCTTTCACATCCGTTAGCGATTTATGACCTAGAAGAAACCACTCAATATGTAGTCTATGACTCTGAGGAGCAACGCCAGAGTCACGATTTGTCACCAATGAATGGAATGCAAAAACTAAAGCTATGCCCGTACAGCCTGTAATTGCAGTGTTCACAAAATCAGAATTGCACCCAGCATAAGTAATGTCCAAGAAATGCACATCTCCACCTACGATCCCTATTACATGCCCTTCACCAAGCTCAACCTGAACAAGCAAGAGCTCCGTTGCCATCAACAGTTAGGACGGTGTCTGGCAGGAGGCGGCGATCAGTTACGGACGAGCTAAGCTCTGGAAATACGCACCCAAGCTGACCTCGCTGCCGACGACGCTGACTCCAGGATCTAAAGACATGCATTCCGCACTGAGTTCCAGTCCATTCAAGGCAATCTGCGAACAGGAATGGCTGAAATCGTTGCCGCTGTAACAAAGGAGGGACTTCAACAGGAAGAAATGGTTGGTGCAGCGTACAGTGCTCACACGCCGAGGTTTGCATCATCGTTGCCGACGCACGAGTCGAGCGCAATACTCGAAATACTATCCCCATTTGAAGCGCTGGGGCAGGTGGCGGTAAGACTCGGATCGTCTACGCCGCTAAAAATCAAGTCCGTGCAGGTCGAGACACTGCCGCGCTTCTGCAGGGGAGCAGCGCGAACAGTAGCAAAGAGGGCCAGGAAGACGTAGGGAAGCAGTGTGTTCATGATGAGGGAGAACTGAAGAGCAGGACTTCTGGTTTGTGCTCATCGTTCCAAGAGGTTTTATATGACGAGCCCCGCCCCCACCCGGCGACCCCGCAGGAGTCGTTGGTCCGCAATCCCCTTAGAATCAAAACGCGGACGGAACTGCAGACGCCGTCTGCCCAAAATACCTCGAAGATGGCCAGAAACCCCGAACGGTGGCGGCGGTGTCAATTTCGCACAGCTTTTAAACTGACGTTGGGTGGCGGATGAGCGGCGAGGACTGGAACGTCCGAAGTAGGATCTCAGACGGCGATGATGAGGGACGGGAAAGATGGGATGCCATCGCGGGGCATCCAAAAAAAGCGTGATTGAAGGCCGCGCACAGCAAAATGTTCAGTTATATTTTGATATCTGCACAGGTATCCTCAAGTCGCCGAGATTTAATGGGTCTGCCGACGGATTCGATGCCGGTACATTTGATAGTTGACCTAGAGAAACAAAACGCCGAGGCTATTCTACCGAAGTCATTCAATTTGTGGTGACATTGCCGCGGAGCTCTGCCCAACCAGGCGCGGGAACAATCGCGACTGTGGCCAGCTTGCTCGACGTGAGACTCGCGCGTTTGTTCAGTTCAAGTTTCGAGGGCTTGGCGCCGCTCGTATCTAGGAGTTCAGATGAGTGCAACAATACAGGGTGCTAAGAAAAAACGGATGTAACGCACTCAGAGCCCAGAGGGAAATCAAGACTTCATTCGTCCCGTGATGGTTCAATATTCCCTCAGGGACTGGGTAGCTGACTTGAGGCCCAAGCGAGGAGGAGAACCTTTCAGATTGTGTCAGTCATGTTTCGCTGACATCGCACTGGCTGCAGAATACCTTCCAAACTGCCATCCGTTCACCCAGATCAGCGTACGATACGGAGCAACAGAATCTAGCGCAAAGTCGAACGCCAGCGGAATGTCTGCGCCAGTGGGGAGAGAGAGATCGAATGTCGTTCTATATACCGTTACACCCGGCTTCGTGACTCCATCGAGCGGGGAGCAGGATTTATTCCACGCAGAGTCGTCGTATCCGGGAAGATGGGCGCCTTGAGCGCATGAGCGAGCATAGCACAAAGAAACAATAATGTAATCATACCAACACGCTCATACCACCATCCACCCTGTCATATTGTTAGACCAATATCTGGCGGTGGAGGTTGCTTGAATTACCTCGTTATACGGACCACGAACGTAGTCCGGTGCGTTGTCGCCACCGATATCTACATTCTCTATCAATCCGAAGCAATAGCAAGGAGAAAAGTACCCACTTCCAGCGAGTCTCCACTCCGTGAAATCGTTGCCACTGTCAGACAATAGCGTGTAACCACGGATACCCCGAGGAGTCTTGTGCTCGTCGTTGATATTATCTGATTTGCTTTGATTGTTTAATCCAAAGCCAGATTATGATGCTCACAATCTTCGTTCAGCCCCGTCGAGTCGTGAATAACCGTCAAAACTGCACAAGAGAAGTTCGTAAGCATCAGTGGAGAAAATGCGAACGAGTTCAGTTACCATTGTCGCCCTCCACGAGTTGATCCTGAGTGAAGTTGAAAGCGGGGGAGAGGAGGTCGACTCCCGTCTGTGAGATCGAGCTGCCTTGGCCCGAGCCGAGGAAATGCGAGTTGATGAAAACGGAGTACCCGAACGAAAAGCCGCTGAAAATGGCGGTGATAATTAGCTTTGAAGTTTCAAGCAATAAATGAACGGTACCCCTGTATTGAGAGTTGCACGCCCGTTGCGTTGCCCGTGAAATGGCCCCGCCACACCCAGTCGCCCGCCTGGAAACCGTATCTGGAATATTCAACATTAGCAGGAGTTGCCAGGTGAGATAGACCACCACTCACTCGCTGGAGTACAAAACATACTGCATCGCGTGTCAGGGAGCATGAACTGAGAGAAATTAATTGACACACCTTGCCTGCGGTGGGCTTCAATGGCCTCTGCGTCGTTGTCTTGTTGGCCAGCACCCACGTGCTATCGTCGAACTTGGGACCCAGCTCGGGGAGCGAGTCCGCGCATCTCCATTCAAGGTTCGCGAGCACCGGGATAGGGGCCGCGGCTAGCGAAGCAGGGAACGCCACCACACCGCGCAAGCTTCCGATTGAACTCTCTGAGGTGTGCACGCTCTCGCCGTTCCAGGTGATGCTCGTGAACTTCTTCGACGCGAAGACATCGAGCGTGGTCGTGGCGTTGAGGTCTCCGGTGAGTTGCAGAACGGAGCCGTGCGCGGTGGCGGAGCGGACGAGGTAAGGGCCGAGGACGAGGACGCCTGGGATGTCGGGTGTTAGATCATAGTGAATGTGCCCGGTAACAGCCGTGGTGGAAAGCCTAGGCGCCCAGAATCCAGATACGGTCTTCTTATCGCCAACGATGAGACGAGTGCTTCCGAAGGACACAACTGTCAGGCCGGACGGCGAACCCGCCACGGTAATAGTCTACAGAATGAGTATCGATCGAAGATAGAGCAGAGCCGAGGAAGCACACCTTGCCGGTCGCCTTGGCAGAGATCGTACTCGACCCAGCGTGAGTGATGTGCTCGGTCTTTGCGACTTCCACAACAATCTCTACATACTGACCTTCGAGCGCGTATAGGACGATGGTATCGAACTGAAACATGAGTTAGATGTTTCAAATGCATTCTTACCGAGACACTTACTTTATCAAACGTCGACCATGTCAAGACCTATATTATGCTATCTATCAGTCGTCGGGAATTCAGATGAAAAGCACACTTGGCGCACCTCTGCAGTCGAGTATTCCAGCTTGGACGAACCGAACGGATAATTGGTGACAATAATCTGCCGCGAAAGATGAATCTCGATCCGAGCATCCACCCAACCAAAAAAATGGACCTTAGATTCCCTCCCCGCCAAAGTGAGATTCCCGGCCTTAGGGATGCTAATCTCCCCCTCCAGCGTCGTGTTCACCCTAAGCGTGAAATCTGTGTCGGTGATTTTGGTATTCGTAAGCTGCCGGACGATATAAAAGTTCGCCTTGGACGCGGGCGACTCAAGGTTCGTCGTGTAGATGTCCGTCGAGTTGCTGAACGCCGTCCCGAGGCCGACGGTTCCGTTCCCCACACGCCCGACGAGGAGGTAGTCGGGCGAGGCGTGCAGGAAGTAGGCCTGGAGCTTGATTTCATCCAGTTTGGGGGTTGCGGTACGGTCTTCTGCGATTGCCTACGAAATGAGTAGGTATACATATTTAGAGAATGGAACTGCGAAAAGAGAGAGGGACGCACCGCGCCGTAACTACCACCAGGTTCGATCAATTGATGTACGGAAAGGGAGAGCGAGCTGCTCACTCGTAGCTCGAGTAAATGGCTATTCAGAATATTTCCTTCAACACGGGCGGATAGAGAGAGGAGGCAGACGAACTCGTGCAGTGCTGTATCAAAAGAAAATTGCACTCCATCAATAAATCATCCCGTTGGCCCAGTCCGAACGCACTAAATTCCCCCAATTCGTTCCGCCTTGTCAATGAGTATTTGACTTCAGCCCCACTCCGGTAAGAGGAGGAGAAGCGCACCGTAAGTCATGTAGAGATTCTGGATGGCCGCGCCGGAGGCGTAGTTATTCTGCGCCCCTTAGGTCAGCTTCACGTTCCACACGAGAGCAAGTAAATCGAATAGAAGTGAAACCCACCTTGTAGTACACCTACAGTACCCGTCAAATCAGACGTCAGACAGGACGCAATCATTCAGCACCGCTTGGAGGCAAGTACCCACATTGGCAAATTGCTCGTTGATCAATTTATAGCACTGGTCATAACCGGGTCCGCTCCAGTACGAGAACGCTCCGCCTAATAACACCCAGAGATAGGATATGATTGAGATATCTGGGAAAGACTTCAATGCGGAGGATGCGCACCTTGCCATTCAAACAAGGCGAGCGGCTCAGCCGGGTTCCATGTTTGATGGGAGGTGTCGCTCTCTGGAAAAAAACATGCGCTCAGTTAGTTGGAAGAAGAGAAGAAGTGGTTCGATTGCGGGAAGCACGCACGGGTAGAGAGCTCAGTCCACACGGAGGGGTCGTTACAGTCAAAGCCGAGGGGGTATCTGATTTCGATCAGCAATCGCAGATTAAAATGTGGGCTTTCCGTTCTGGGAAGAGAAACAAAGAAACAAATATGCGTACCCGTCCCAGCCATACAGGTCTACCTCGCCCAGCCCTTTCCCCGCATACTGCCCCGCGGCATTTTTATCATTGTGGATCGTCGGGATCTTCGTGAGGCCACCCTCCCGTAGGACGTTAATGATATCTTGCATGTGTTCATTCAGACCCGGGATGCCCGCTTGGGCGGTGGTGGCGTATTCATTCTCGCTTTGCACCGCTATCCCAGAACATCAATCAATATGTGGCAATGGCAAGGGGAGCTTAGTGCACATACCGATAACGGGTCCGTCGGGATACTGGAACGGTGCCACGGCCTCGGCAAAGGCGCTCACGCTACAGGCCACAGTAGAAATCAGCGGTTTCCTGATGCGAAGGAGAACCAGACGTACTAGGGGAACCACGCCTCCCTATACGTGCTCGCATTCGTACGCGCTAGACCGGGGACGTTGGTAGCCCATCCAGGAATTCCGCCTTGTTTCCCCTTAAGTTATGCTCACAGTATACGCGCGCGACATACCTGCGGCGGTCTCGGCGTTGATATACGGTCTATTCAAGACGGTGTTAATGAATTTAATGATTATGAGAATGGGCAGAGGCGCACCCCGGCCGGACGACAACAAGAATGCCGACCTCCTTCGCCACCGTGAAAAATTTAGCGAGGTCGTTGTGTTGTGTGAATCGTATCTCGCTTGGGTTTGGTGCGGACAGGCCCCAGTGCCCTGCAAGAACACAAATTTTGAGACGCAAAAACGCTGAGCTCGAGAAACGGAGTTGAGAGGGGAAAACACCTACAGTACGCAGAGAGAGCGTTGAAGCCCGCTGCTTTGAATCTGCGCGTCGTGGACGGGTTTTAGGATGTGTCAACACGGATTAGAGTCCGGGAGACGCACTTTTGCAGGATATCGTCCCACAATTCTGGGGAGGGAAGGCGGAATGGGTGGAATTCGCCAGAAAACACCACGATGCGCTGGTCCAGTCAGAGTTAGCTTGATATAAAATGCCGATCTACTCACCTTTCCGTCCAGGAGAATGGAATGTTGGTCGAAGGTGACGGATGCACTCGAGTGTCCAGTGTAGAAGCCAGCTGCCGCGCAAGGTCAGGCGAAACATATCAGGATGACGGAATACGACGGACGCGATCCAACGGGAGTAACATATTCTGCACTATTGTTTAGGAACGACTGTCTCTTTGTGAAATCTGTGTCCAGGTAGGACAGGACGCCCGGAAACGCCGCGAGTGCCAGGAGAAGGGGTTTGAGCAACATGGTGAGTGGCTGTCGGGCGCGCCAAGACATATCGCCGCATACTTATAGTAAGTTATACATGCGGAGACATTTCAAAGAAGGTCACGAGTGAAGGGAAAGAGGCGGGCCGTGCAGTCAGCTGATCGAGTTGTGATGCCCACGCAGTATTTAATATGATCAGCTCGAAAGTGCCTACCAGGTTACGGTACGCGGCGGGGTTGAAAGCTCTGTAATCTCCTCGGACGTTCAACCTGGCGTCCATGTTATCCGGGATCGGCGCATAAAATGGGTACGGGGTAGGTAGGAGACGGCCGGGGAACGCAACAATGCTCGAACATGTGAAATGATTCGAATGCCGCTCTACGGAGAAGCGGGGCGGGCCCGGGGTCCGACACGCGAAGTTGTGCAGAATGCTGGCCCCTCCCCCGTTCGTTCAACGTTGCCAAAGAACACATTGGAGGGGAATGTGAGTAAGCTGTGTCCAGAAGGGTCCAGGTTGAGCAGTCGCAAGCTGCGCTTGTAGGCAGTAGTACTAGGAGTAAGTAGACGACCCGGAAAATTGTCGGGGGATTGATCCGAACCACACAGCACGTCATAGTCTGGACCATTCGGGGCCGCGAAGCAACAGCACGGTCGGAAGGGAAGGGGGGAAGGACTGAACAGAAGGGGGTGGGGTACTGAAAGTGAAAAGCGAAAAGCGAGAGACGGCCGAGGAAGGCCGACGTGGTCCTGCGTAGATGGCAGTTGGCTGGCTCTGAAAGCGGATTGGAAAAGGACTTCCCAAGCGTAACTTCGATTTAGGGTGGCGCAATATGTGCTGAGGGCCACGCCACGGACCTGGATGGCAGCGAAGGGCCTAAGAAGAAAAGACTTGGTAAAGAAAGGGAGAAGTCAACCGAGTTTTGTGGATAAGACGTCGATGAACACGGAAAACAAAGCGTAGTTATGAATCGAACAAGAGTCGGAGAGCGTCCGCTGATGACGAACTGTTTGGAGCGAGACTGAGGGACCACGGCCGGGGAACGCCGCGAAATTTGAAAGACAGGAGTTCTCCTTCCTTGGGCGCAATGACCCGCCCTGTGTAGCCGCGTGCGCGCAGGTGAAGTATAACCTTAGAAACGATCTTGACAACGCGTATGGAAACGTAATCTCTCGCAGGTGATAGCTCAAATCGCGCGAGGATAGCCCCTGCGGGCAAATTTTGAAAAGACGATGTAAATAGGGGCTTGGCAAAACGTACCTCCGAAAGCGTATCCTGAATCGTTGAAAAGCTTCTGGTGTAGGAAGATCCCAAGTTTTTCTCGCCCTACTATCGTCAGGCGCAGCTCCCCCTGATCCATAGCTAGAGCGAATGGTTGCTCCAGATGGAAAATGAGGGTTCCCGGATTCAAGACCCGTCGTCCGGAAAAGACTTTCCAGCATTCCTCCACAGTTGTCTTCGTTATTAGCTGGTCCTCGAGCAATTTTCGGAGCGAGCCAGCACAGCGCTGATATGTGACGATTTGAGGAAGCACGATCTGCCATGGCAGCCCATTCGGGAGCAGCAAGTCGCTCCCGAGCGCGTCGTCGGAGTGAACGCGCAGTCGTATTGCACCAGCGAAGAGGGTGCACTCACGAGGATGGACGTAGTACGAGTAACCGCACGCATGAGGCGGGAATGGAATCATGCCGTCCATCGACGAGGCGTAGCAGAGCCTGAAGGGAGGGTCCTCCTTGTAAAAGTGCACTGTCAATTTTCTTCCCCCGGCCAGATCAATAAAATCTGAAGATTTGATCTTCTCTGGGCGCAGCGAGGATAGAACGTGTCGGGTGACGGCTTTAAAACTGTGATATGGTCAATAATCGACGTGCAAGTAACAGAGAAGTAAGGGTCCAACCGTGGGCGAATTTCAGTCGAATACGTGCGACAGGACAATTCCAGTCGAAAGCGAAGGCATTGAGCGACATTTTCCTCGGATATATATCGAAATAACTGCAGCATCTCGATACGACTTTTGACTGGGAGTTTCAGAATTTTGGACGGTAGATACCTGCACCTTTCATTCAGAAAGGATAATTGAGCGTGTACAACTGGGAGCTATGGATTATCGTGGGTTCATCGAAAAACTCGAGGACTCGGAAGATTGTGCAGACTCTGTGGAAGGCTCGTAGATCATGTGATCGGACCGGCGGTCCGGATTCTTCGCAATTGTTGGCTCACTTGGCTTTGAAACTTGAGTTTATATCAACTTCATAATAAAACGCCGGTCTTGTCCATCGTGGCATCCCTCGATTCCCCATGTCGATTTGTACGGGGAATTGCAGCTCAGGCGTCGTAGGGCTACAACTCGAAGCACTCGAAAGAACGGAGAAAAGAGGAACTAATGAAAGCGATAATAGGGTCGTTCACAGTAGCCCTTTTTCCGCTCCTTTTTCTCTCCCTTTTTTCTCACTTCTCGGGTTTCCTTCGTTTTTGGCCCGGTTTTTTTTCCCTTTTCAACTTTTGTATGTAAAAAGGTTTGAAAAGGGAAAAAAAGTCAACCCCATTGGCAAGTCTAGAAAAAACGGAAATCGAGTGAAAAAGGAGGCAACAAAGTGAAGGAAAAAGGTCTACTGTGAAACCTCCCGACAAGATCTCCTTTTTGTCTCCCTTTTTTGCTTCCTTTTCCTTGCATTTAGTACATACTAGAGCCACTGTAGGTCGACCATACATTCAATTCAAACTCCATCCTTTACATATATTCTGATACCCAAATACTAAGTAGGTGATAGGTTAATCCAACTATTCTCTGAGCTTGAAACAAAAAGGAACTGAAAAGGGCCGGAAAAAGGGAACCGTGAACGACCCTAATCGACCAGTCATTCAGTCGGCCATAATTCCACGCATATATACATTACACATCTAACGGAGACTGCACGATTCCGGGTAAGGAAAGGGTAGAAGTCTAGAAGATGAGTATTGCATGGTAATGGTATCGTTGATAGTCGCCACCTTTTCCTCGACCATTACGGTGATCAACGACCGGCTCATGGCCGCGGGAAAGCCCGTTCTCGGGTTCCTCACTCACGTCTTATGTACTCCACAGGGTCGACGGCATTCACTGATATCGCTGAAGGCCACACCTCAGGTTTTACTTGCTCTGACTTTTTTCTCTCTCTCTGATATATACCAATTAGCCTTTTGGAACACCGATTCTCACCAAGCTTCTGGCCGTTGCTTTAGAAGCCTAGGTCGCTCATGTCGGTAGGATTCCAATCTGGTACATTCGTGCGGACACGTCTACAGCGACACTTTCATCGTGCCCCTCTCCGGTCCGACCTTGTTCTGAGTACTTACAACGACTCAACAATATCAAAACCGCTTCACGACTTCCTCCTTCAGGAACTCATCCAAAGTGCTGATTTTAACGCCGAGCGCGACGAGGTCCGGATTAGGCACGGGCGTGTCCTTATATAGTCCGAATTCGGACTGGTAGTCGAACTACGCCGCACCACATCAGAGGTATTTTTTCCGACGAGAACGAGACATTGGCGTACCATCACATCCAATTCTTCGAGACCGTGAGTATCGATAGCCTTAAAGGCGACTGGCTTTCCAATGGCTAAAAAAACAGATAGAAAGAAAGAGGGTGGTACAATTAGCGTACGGAAATCCGCTGAGAGACGGCACCTCGCACCTGCAGATATCTTCTCGGCGAGCTCTGGGTAAGTGAGGATGGCGGCCACGACGGGGAGAACCTTCCCCACTACTAACGCTGCCTTTTCCACATCAGCCGAGTCGTAGTTCTTGAACAGGGCGACAACGGAAGGGCCCAAATCGCGTTCGATCCAGGTGACGCTTTGCGTGGATTTCTCGCTGTATCGTATGGGGATGGTGTAGCCCGCGCCCGCGCCCGCGCTGACGAGGCATCCCATCCTATTATTTGATAGTAAGTGAATGAACTGCAGGGCGTGTCGTTCAGCACTGTAAGGACGCACTTCCACAGATTTTCGCAGAACCAGCCGGTGTAGACGTTGGCAGCGGGGATCCCGGACGCGACGAGGTATTCCCAGACGATGGCTTTGTCTAATAAAGAGTGCCGCTCATACACAAGCATGCGGGTATCTGCCCAGATTAACGCGCTCACTGTCAAAGTGGTACACAGTGCTGTATTTCCCACCCGAGGCCGTTGTCGCGTTTGGCGCCCCGCTGAATTGATAATTTATTAGGTTGGACATCAGACGCAGTGTTGAGGGAAGCGTGAGAACAGCGTACCTCCACACGAAGAATTTCACACCGACATCCTTCGCGGCATCGACCAGGTTCTTACCCTGTTCAATCTCTGCCTCCGGGGTGCCCGGGAAGACCTCCGAATCCCAGAAGTTTGTCATCTAGTCCCTCAGACAATTTAACGCCAAAGCGATGCACGGAAAGAACTTGTTGGAACTCACCCCGAAAACGACTTCACTCCCCTTGAGCGCCACTCGCAGGGAGTCCGTGTCCCCCAGATGTCCCTTGACGACCTCGATTCCTCGCTCCTTCAGCACCTTACCCGCTGCAGAGTTCGGGTTGCGCGTTATCACGCGCGGCGTGAAGGTCCCGTCCTTCAGGACAGCGTTCAACACCGATGAACCTGAGTATTGACCGCTTTTCGTCAGTTTTCCGTTGTACGCGTGTGAAACACGATGGCATACCTTGAGTTCCAGTTGCACCAACGATTGCGGCAATTCGCATTGTGAATGTATGGTAAAAGGGTGTGTGGGTGGATTGGTCGGTCGATGTGGTTCACGGTGAGCCATGGCAATTGTATATATGATGGTTCAGAGACTATATTGGCATCGAAAACGACCAGTGTCCCTGACGACATGCAAGCGTCGCATCAATGAGATTATCTTGGCTCGATGGCAAGCCCTTTGGCGAGCTTCTCCCACTGGCCGCGCGCTAAGCGGATTGATACAGCTTGTAAGGCCGACGAGCGGGACGGCCCGTTATTAATATCTGGCTTCTTTCTCTACCGCATCGGATTTCATGGATAGAGTTCCGATGATTTCAGTTGACACTAACATTTCACGAAATACAAAAGCGCGAAATAATGGACCCTCAGCTTTCTTGTCAGAAGAGAAGACACCGCTTGTCGCCGACGTTCGGTCGACTCGGCCTCGTGAGAATATAGCGTTCAACATTTGTTTTGGGTCCGGATAGAAACCTTTTAGAGCCTGTTCCCTGATAGGAGGAGGATGAACGGACTGGACACAACTTGAATTAAAATCCGTTTACTTATGGCTGCGCAGAGGATTCATCTAAGGCTTCCATCTTTTATTTTTGCTCTGCTTTCATTCCTTTTTGTACTCTTGGTTCTTTGATGTAGGACGCTTTCGGAACCATTCGGAACGCCAGATGATCATCTTGACAATTTTAAATTAGCAACTTGACAGTACGAAAATTGAACATTTGGGTGGAGCGCTCGGGAGCGCTGGTGTCCTGCGTAACTACAGTATACGTAACTGTTTACGGCTACGCGTAACCTCGAGCGTAACCAGGGAGGGAAACAATTCACGTGCCTGCCGTGAGAACGAAGAGTTCCGCCAAGTTCGCGCGGCTCATTTTATTGTTCAGCCTCCCAAATCTGCGAGTCAAGCAAAAATATAAATGCTCCATACTAGTGCACTCTGGAGATTTATCATGATCTTAACAAGCTTCATTCTGCCGTGGCCCAATCACTCTGCTCCTCTAGATGTGAGGCTCCCTGAAACCCGACACCGCGACACGGCGGCTAACGTTCATCATGTCCGACAAATTCCAGAAAGGCCGACACATGGGTCTGATTGTCTTCCAACGCCGACACATCGCCAAGCACGTAAGTATTAGCCTTTAGCCGGCCGAACGCCAAATTGGGGTTCCTTCTTGCTCTTGATTAGGAACCTTCGCCGGATGAAGCACTCCGCCTGCTGTGTTCAGCGATCGGCAATGGTCGCACATGACCGCGACGCGACGCGTAAATATGGCACATATACTGTGCAAAAATTATCAGAGGACATCTTGTGAGTGGAGACAGGTTTTTTGGATACATCTTCGAAATGGAAACCGGATTTTTGGTTGCATCTCTCAAAATGGGGACATCTTATAACTTAGTTACATCCTTTGTAGAGGTTCAAAAAGCACCCAGCTCCAGTCGGCTGCGTGGAGTGCCTTTCAATTTTTCTGACTCGAAGTCCTGATGGTATTGATCAGAATAGTGATCCGAGTACTCCGCCGAGAGCCGAAAAAGGATATTGTGCGGTCTTCGCACCTCAGAGAGCAGGAGGCATGAGTAAGCTCGAGAAATTTAATTTGAAGAATGATAAACCTCAATTTTTGAGCTTGAATACCAACCACAGAACCCCTAAAGCACTGGGCAAAGTCCCTTGTTCGTGAAGTCAAATTGCAGCCATTCTGGTTGTTTTTTTACCGTATCCAAGTTCAAAAGTGTTACATGCCATTCTATTAATTGTTCTAAATTTGAAATACCACATCCGAGGAGCCTTTGGACAGTCAGAACTGCGAGGTGGCCGATAGAATTGAAATTGATCCCGGCCGGGTCTCAGTTTGATGCGAACAGCTCGGCGATCACTCCGAATTTGCCGAGATGTCAACCATTTACAGAGTTGCAAGCCGTTTGGAGAAGTTGCATCCAAATTGAAGATGTAAACTTCCTCTGAGTTGTCACCCAAGCTACACTATCGAGATGTAAGTTGTCATCAAAAACCCAGTAAACTTGAGCTAATTTTTGCACAGTATATCGCCCATACGTAAACCTTCCGACCACTTCGTCTTCAGGTACCATTCGTTCCTGGTCCGTTCCAGTTATCTATTGCTTTCCATATGGCATAAGTTTCCTTAGCACTCTCTGTAGTGCCAAATGTTCTCCAAGTGCAAATGGACTCGCTTCACCTCAGTTTCTACCAGATTGTCTTATGGAACTCGTGGGATTTATACGAAAGCCTTGTAGCATTCGAACGTACAAAAAAAAACAAAGGCCGTAGCTCTCTTCGGACATTGATGTCTACTGGAAAAATATCTACTGACAGAAAATATATCTACGTTCAGGTACTTCGTGACTGATAAGGCGGAGTGAGTGCGGTCGGAGTGAGCGCAGTCAGCGTTACCCGCCTTGCTGTATGTACGCGAGACAGGGACCGCTACAATTCATTAGAAGGGGCAAGACAAAAAAGGGAAAATGAACACACCGCACTGAAGGATGTTTGAAAACACGAAGAAGACCCGCTCCTCGACCTCAGCCCCCTTGAAGCTCCGGTCTGACCCCGAACCCGTCACCCTTGCATCCTCTGACAGCGTCTTGGGCGGGGGTTTCGATGGGGGTCAAGAAGTAGCGCTGGGGCGAAGATGAACCAATTCCTGTAGGCGGTGAAATTACTCACCAGGTTTCCCCCGTTCCTGCGCCCGGTTCAAGCGCTTGCGCTGGGCCAGGGTCAGCGCGTTCATCAAATGAGGGTTGGTACTGCGCACCTCGGGGGAACCCTGCCCTTAGTTGACCGGCTTTCACCTGCAGCGGGGGGGTGTCAAACGCCATGGGACGCTCCCGGGGAAGGCACTACGGACCGAGGTTGCCACGAAGCCGTATGGTCGCTTTCCAGCGGGTTTTCCTCCATCGGGGGATCGTCTTGCAAGCATATTTGAGCGGGAGGAAGCGGGGGCGATTGCGGGATGGTGGTTGTGTGGAAGGGAGAGGGATGTAAATATTTGGCACGGTGCCATGCCGTTGATTCTCGAGACTAGCTGATTGTGCGTGTCGGATTTCCTGAAGTTGTGTCGGGTTTGCTGGGGTGTGCGTCCCATTTGGCCAGATGTGTCGGATTTGCTGATCTACGTGCGGGGATTCTTAGATGTGTCGGATTTTCTGACGTTTGACACGCCGTGTCGCGGTGTCGGGTTTGGTATATACTCTCTAGATGTTCCGCCGGGACTCGGGAGAGCATATTCGAGAGCTGCGGTGGTGAATCGAATCATATCGGCGAAGGAGTAACAAGCAATATTACGATAAAGCAGCCGTATCTAGCAGGACTTCCTTGCCACTGAGAAACGGAATACAATTGATCCAGTGATATCCTACGATGTGGTCTTGAGTCCGTGCGTTATGCTTTACCGTCTGCGTCGCCTCTATCGTCTGTGTACAGCAAAGGATGAAAGTGGAATGGGAAAGCGTCATGCGGGAAGAAAACACACGGGCATGAAACATGCAGAGTGCGCCGGGAGGACTGAGCAATAAATCGTGAGCGAGAATGAAGGACGATTTTACAGAGATGTCACGGGAGGAAATACGTTCAAGACTGCGTTAGAGGGTTGGATGTAATTTGCTAATTCAAGCTTGAGTCGCTGTACATGTGAAAGCGCATTCAGCTCGCATGGCGACGGATCAGATCGGCAACCCACCCATGGCAATAAGGCGGTCAAGGTCGTCCTTGATCTCAAGTGCTTGGAGGTTCAAGCACGGATAGCACGGGGAGCCGGTGGAAGTGCCCCTGCACGTGTCGTACCGCCGTTGGTGGTGCTGCTCGTCCTCGTGGGCGGGAAGAAGTACGGACCGCATGAAATCGGGATATTGCGGCTCGCCGTCTAGATGTTCAGCTCGCAGGTCGGCGATGATACAGCAGATTGAGCAACGCAGTAGTTGTTGAGCGACCATATAACCATCCTCAACGGTCAGAAAATTCGTCGGCACGATGGAGATCGTTCGGAAAATATTGGGGGGCGACGAGTTTTTGAGGATCGGATGCATCTGGGGGCGCGCCCTCGGGATCGGCTTGCCATTGCTCAGAGTGACGGCGGCAGCGCTCGTCTCGTCGCCCTTCGCCTTCAGTCTCTTGCGTTCATTCATAGCGGCGGTGTACTCTGCGAGTCGTGGTTCGTAAGCGCTGAGGAGACGAGCCTTCTTGGCTTGAAGATGAGCTTCCAATTTGGTTTCGCTACCGTACTTGTTGATTGAACTGATAAGTTCCCTCGGTCAGTGCGTCGATTCCAGGAGACGGCGCAAGCAGACACGCACATAGTTTTGATCACTGACTTGCTCACCAGCCGAGCACGGGTCTTCACGCGGCTCTGTTTCTTGTCTGTCGGGTTGGTCGGTTCCCAATCTCTGGGGGGATGGGGAACGAATCAGGAAAAATCCAGCAGGAAACTCAGGGGGACTCACAGGGTTAGAACGTCGGTGGCATCTTGTTCCTTTAGATCGTAAGCAGTGAGCGCAGCGGACAAAGTCATAACAGCATGATCCTCGGCGTTAAGGCAGTTGTTGCAGATCCGCTGTCATGACGAGTTTCAGAACGGTATGTTATGAATGAAATAATTGGTCGTGCCTTAAGAAGGGGAAGGAAAATGTTAGCTGTTTCTTGAAGGCAGACCGAGCATTTGGTGTAAAAGCAAAGGGTCACGATCGAGCTGTAAGAAAAAAAGTCCGTAATGAGGAAAGGGGCGAATTGGTCACTGGGTACGCGCTGTTTAACGATTGCATCTAGGACATTGAAACGAGCGAGAGAGTTGCGGATACGTTCTCCGCTGTCCGGATTGGTAATCATCTGCGTTTGAGCGAGTCAGTCGCCCCGCTTCAGAGAAGCCGAGGCCTGCACCTCAAACCAGACAGCCCATCGTCTATCTCCGAGTACGACGGCGCGCCAGAATCTCGAAACGTAACTGACAGCAAGCAGATCAGTGTATTCGAAATGATAGTCTAGAAGAAGGCGTCAGGACGCGTATTTGGGACGAAAAAAAAAATCGATCAGGGATGAAGACGCGTGCGTACATGTCATAAGCTGCAGCTCTGCCGGCATAGACGTTAAACGTGATAGGTCCATTTCCTGAATATGGGTAGTAAAGAACGAGCCGCTGGATGGGACGGAATGAATGGGAACGCGGACGAGGTGGTGGCAGAAGGAAAGAAAGGTGTGACGTGACCGGTGACTGTACGCGCCAGAAGGGCCGGGATGACAACCTTGTTGCGGTGTTACCCGACGGAGTCCCGATGCGCATTCTTTTCTTTCCTCCCATTCTGTAATGCCCTGGGGCGAATTAATTTGTATTACCTCACGAAAGCCTCCTGATTAAGCTCCTCATTTCCTACCGCTAGCACTGGATTTTCCTTCCCGATTTTGGGATTGGGTCGCTGGGAGCTGGATGAGTGAATTTACTAAGTTAGTGCGGGGATCAGCTGGGTAATTGGGGGAGGCCAATTTTTTATTTGGCTGGTTTTTACATCCTCGCAAATTTGGCACGGTTTACAAGGTAGGATGTGCACCGTCAAAGTTCGAGAAGGACCACTAAGTCTGCTCGAACTGGCAGACGCAGCTGGACACGTCGTTGAACCGGTGTACCCCAGCATGCACTGCATCAGCCTCCGAGACATTCTTGCCAATCAGAGCACAGATTTCGAATATCCAATTTTGAATCGTGCCGACTGATGGCGGCTGACGTGCCCCCCGACCCGACTCGGGCCGGGTCCTCCATCTATATCGGCGGAGCTCGGCAAGCTGTGCCGCGCAGCGGCTTGAACGCGACTAATTCAGTAATCCAAAGGCATATAATATGGGCATCCTGAACTTGGAAGCAAGAAGATGGACTGAATGGTAAATTCCGATGTCGTGTATCATTGCGTCCTGCGGTGCGTTTCCAGCCAGTCAAGACGGCGAGGAGAAAGCGAAGAAAACGGCAGAAAGGGGGTAGGACGACGCAAGGTATAACTACGAGCGTCCTGTATCAGATACCTTACGAGAAAAGTGAGGAGAGGGTCCATTTTTCTTTCGGCATAAGTACTACATACCGGAACCAGCAGAGCCATGGCTTTATAACAAAGGGAACATTTTCGATGCGGACTGTCTCAGGTTCACTTTACGCAGGGCCATCATCTCCGTACATACTATGACGACTTTCTGTTTCAGTCTCGATATATATTCATGGGCGGGCCACAGCCTTCCTCAATAAGATACTAAGTACGAGTCCACGCAATATTCGTCACTTCGTTACTTCGCGTAGCGTTGCGGAAGTTCGTGAGTTTGATGGGAACTTGTGAATGTTCGTCAAATCAGCATCTTTTTGGGAAAGTTCGTGAGTTGCATGTTACACGGCAGCTGCTCGGCACATCACAAAGTGATGGGTGTCAGCATTGCTGCCGGATCTCGGCAAAGCGACATCACTATATCCACTTTGCGTGGGGGGTTAAGGTCGGTTAGGTTTTAGTTAGAAAGTTGGTCAGTTAAGTTCAGTTGGTTAAGTTTGGTTAAGGTTAGGTTCCCAGGTATATTGTAAAGGCTGATGAAGGGGGGGGACTTAGACAAACAATGATGGCCGAGGTTTCCGGGTTGTGGAACGTGTTGAGTTGAAACGACGAACTTGCGTGGAAAATCATTGGAAGTAACGAGCTTTCATTGAATGCCATCAAAGTGACGAAGTTTCGTGAAAATATGCGAAGTGACGAAGATGGGTACTACTCGCTAAGTACGGGTCCACTATACAATCGGTAACGGTAAATTCGCGCTGTCCGTGACTCCATTCCTCAACCGAGTCTGCCAGCTAGTACAAAAAATACTTGGATGTGTATTTAACGGAGATAGGCGGAGATCCCGCGGTGCACTGAACATACCGCATAGCCAAATATTAGCCGAACTCTCAGCTCTGACGATAAAAAAGACTTACGGAGGTAGGAGGTTGTCCATTCACAGTATCTATTCTGAATACCTTCGATGCAAGATTGCCTTGCACACCGTCGAGCGCAAGCCAGTCGACGTTGACCGCGGGGTCGGTGGGCGCCGGGAGATCCCCGACCTTCGCACCGAGCACGAATGCGGTGGAGTTTCCTGCGAATTTACCCGTGGAGGTAAAGTCCCACTTCGGTGAGAGGCCGGTTCCGGAAGGGGAGGTTACGAAGTAGTGGAACTACAAACACAATGAGACGTCACAGCGCGGTGAAATGAGTACTTTGTACCCCGAGCAGGTTCGGAGCACCGACGCGGGCGCCAATTGACGTCGCTTTGACCTTAGGGCCCTCGTGCGCCCAAATATCGAAGGCCGTAGTCTGTATCTTCGCGAATTCCGGCGTGTCGTCGAGGCAGGATAGGTCGAAGAGGGACGCAACAGCGCCGATGGAGCTGGGTGGATTGAAATTGTGAGAAAATGTGCGCGATCATGAGAGAAGAATGAGTCATACGAAAACGTAGTATTAGAACAGGTGTAGTTCTGGACGCCCACCCCGAGCAAGACAAAGCGGGGTGCAGAGGTAGGGGCGACTAGGACAGTCTGGTTCTCGGGTAAATTCATTACTGCCCTCGAAGCATTACAGCGGTCGCCATTGTGGGAGAACTCGGGGGCTGGGTTAGCGGATCCAATGCGCACCGAAGCGCAAAGTGCCAGCGCGCATAGTAGCAGAGAAGAAAACATTTTGACAGCAGGATTCCGTGGGGGGGACCAGACTTAAGAGCCGGGTGTGAGAAGGGACCCTTCGTTTTATACGGAGAAACGACTGATACGAAAATAGAAAGACGCGGACTGTGCATCCAGCACTCCTCCGACCTTGACGCTCCATCCATAAGCGCCACCCCATGGCTTATTTATAGTACGCCACCGAGTGGTTTCAATCCCAAAAAATAGTACCAATTTCCCAAGTGGCTATTAGGAACGGTGATCCCACTGGCCCAGGTTGCTATTTCCGAACTTCCAATGAGCCGTAAAGTCGGCATTGGGAAATGAAACATCAGCGTGGGCATTTGTCTGAAGTAAATTTCCTACTTTTCCTCTTCTCCGTGTGGTCAGAATGCTTTCATGGTGAGGGAGGGAGGATGTATAACGGGGAGTGGATCGTCACTGTCAACAGTGACATCACCAGATCATCTCGAACGGGAGGACGTTTCGGGGATTTTTAAGGTATGCTTCCGATCGTAGACGGATCATCTTTCCCAGGGTTGATCGGTTAAGAATACCTGGTCTGGTGGCGACTTTCTGTGAAGGACAAATTCGAAGTATGGGAGTGGAAGTAATATGCCCGAATTCAGATTGAATCCCAGTGAGGAGGGATGCCCACCGTCGCTGTCTTTGCCGGTGTGGCGGGTGCCATCAACGGCAGGACGTCCCGACCCATCGAAAAAATTTGACGGGCGGATACGGAACGGGGAAATGGCCGTCCGTCCCGCCGCGTCAAAGCTCACCCATCGACGGCCGTACACGGCATCGGTGGAGTTTTGTGCAATGTGGCTGAAGGCAACACAAAATAAATCACACCTATATTCACAGCAGTCATTGTCCTTTGCTCTAGATTGAGCTCCATAGCCGTCCAAATATATTATTGAGCTGTTGCAACAACAAATGTGATAAAGTGCGTATGCTCCCACCCCCTTCGATGGCGCGACTTTTCTGATCCAAAGGTACTCGAAGGGTCGTAGAGAGCACAGGGAAGTGGGCGCACCATGGTACCACAAATTCCCGGTCTCATGCTCCGTATTGCCCTGATCCAAAATCTTGTCCACCATCCCGTCATTTGGCGATTCGCGGCCGTTTTTGGCCGTCCCGTACCGTCCGAGGGCGTAAAACTCAAAAAAGACGGCCTGTAAAGCGACGGCCGTTAACCATCCTCGCCCGCGGAATTTACGGCCGTTGTCGTTTACGGGACGGTAGGCATCCTTGGGGGACATAGACGGACTCGGGGGACATAGACGACTTCGGGGGAGATAGACGGCCTTGGCGGACATAGACGGCCTTGGGAAGAGACGAACTTTGTTAACCAAGGATCATAACCAGCGGGAGATCATGTTGTTGAACGGACACGGTCTGCTTTGAATCGAATATAATAACCCGAGACAATCATTTCGAGGGCAGATCACCGGCAGTGCATGATCTTCATTTCGTTCAGAAGCTGAATCTTTCTGCAGCGAGGGCCAAGTACTGAAGGTGAGTCCATAGTATCTCGGAGTAATGTGAGGCGAAACGAAAATTGGCGCCGCTCGTGAGATGCCGCGGACGGGAGATTTTATAACATTCTCTGGATTGAGTAATATTGAGGGGAGATATTTCGACACGCTGTCTGTCAGTCTCTGTCAGTCAAACTGAAGATGAGGATCACGACCGAAATGTTTACATGCATCGGCACAGTAAAGCTGAGTTTCCGGATGAAACTAGTGTTACAAAAGTTGGTCGAAGCTGAACGAAGCTGACTGGACCCGCCATAGAAATAGGTGTGTGAGTGACTTGGGAGCATTATTTATCTTCCTCAAAAATCGAAGTATCAGGATCTACAACAGACAGAAGCATTTTCTATGCCTCAGAACACTCAAAACTCTGACCGTCACTCGAATTCCGTGGTCCAGTGAGGCCATCAGAAAAATGGGCGAATGTGGCCCAAGTTCAAAGATGGTGCGTGATAATTTCTTTAAGGTTCGAATTGAACCCCAAATGGACCGCACTAATGTCCGGTCTTATGTTCGGGAAATTTGCGTGGGCCGGACCCCAAGTCAGGTTCGGGGTTCGGAGTTTAAAATTGGACCTTACGGGGCATCGGCAACACTAGGACACCATAAAACGCAGAGAGGTGATATACTCGGGAGCCGGTATAGAAGGCCGAATGATGGAGTTCAGCAAGCCAGGTGTTCCGAAGTCAAATTTGGAGACTTACGGGGCTTCGGTGGCTCGAAGAAGCGCGCAATGAACCCAAGGCCTAGGCGCCCCAGTGACGGTTTTGCGTGGGGACGTACCTACTGAGCGTTTTCAAGAGATGCATGTATCGCGAAGCGCATCCGCTCGTATAAAAGTAGGAGGCGGGTTCACTGGAGAAGCGTTCCTCCACCCGAAGTCCCTCAGAGTTGGGCACACCACGGTCAAGTTTCGGCGGCCCGCACCCCCGAAATCGATATTCGCTCTGAACGAAGCAGATACAGGCGTGTGTAGGGGACAGATAAAAGGAAGAGGCGGAATATTTCACATCAATGGACGTCCGCTACTGTACGTGTCGTTATTCTCCTCAATCTGCATACTACAAACTGAGATTCGCGCTGCGATGTACTGTATCCTCTGGTTATGATCGTTGTTCTCTATATGGTTCCAGGATATATTTCTTCCTCCGCCTAGCGCGGATTCCAGGGCCAATCTGTATCTCATTTTTTTTTTTGCAGAATCTGATTCTATGCTACGATTTTCAGTACTGTGCTCATGGCGATCATTTCGATTTTTTGGAGGTCAAGCAAACCTTAGTTTCAAATTTCTCTATTTATAACGGTCTTCATCTCTAAGACTGTTCGGATTAAATATGAGCTCCTACCGCGAAAGCAACTCAATTCCGCCCGCGTCCAGTGTACGTGTCTGGCTGTTTGTCCGGGTTTGGTATCGCAGGTCGCGTCAAATTTGCCACGTGACGGGTTTCGGCCGAAAAAAATGAACCCCAGTCTAAGAGCCTGAGGAACCAAAGTCGTGGAGTAAGCTATGTACGGTCGCATCAAGGCCAAAATTCTGGAACTCCGATACTTGCCTGCTATCCGACTGCCAGTTTCGCTTACCGCTGCTCCGCGAGGTGGGAACTAGCTTTGTTCAACCGTGTTCAACCAGGAAGGAAATTTCGCGAGTTTCGCCCGGATGTAAAATCTGCCTATGCGGTTCCACAGAGCACCCGAGTTCCTACACCACCACACGCACTGCTTTCCTGCCGATTCGTTTGGAGTCGATAACGCATCGGGGAGTTTTCTTCTCCTCACATAGGTTCAAAGGCATGCTCCCATGCGTGCCGTCCATAGGAACATACCGACCTCAAGTTAGGACATACAGGTCGGTAGGTGCAGAGTATTTTTTCCTAGTCTTCATTTACGTTACTGTTCCTGGCGTCAATATCAATACTCTTCAAGACCATCTTCGCCACCTCGCGCATTGACAACGTCGGAATGCGCTACTTGGTCCCAATGCTCTGCGCCGGAGAAAAAAAACGTACAAGGCCCCAAAGAAAGTGGCGACGTCCTTACGAATCTTACGAGGTTGCGCGACTATTTCCTGTGTTGGCGCCAATTTCTATGTCGGCGCCAATCCAATGATCTCATAAATTCGGCGGCATGAATCACCATGACACCCAGAGCAGCGACGTGCACTGGGATAGCACTCTGAATCCCACCGTGCTATGCCGGCTCAGTCAACGCCACAAAGTACCTGTCGTGAAAGGAAATAACCTCAACAGCCTCACCGCGCTAGTTCATTCTCGGGATCATGAGGGGAGGTGTTTCAAGGATATCTAACAACAGCGTCAGTTGGACAGGTGCTACAGACGAATACAGTGGAGCGCGCAGCTAAAAAGAAATACAATGAGCCGGACTTGGCTTATTAAGGCAGAAAGTCATAGGAACTAGACGGGCGGAATGATAGGACAATGTCCGGCTGTAGCGCTTAAGCCGCGTACCGCTGCGGGATGGCCAGCTCAAGCTGCCAACAGTGGTCCGCTTGCCCCAGCTGTGGTACCAGTCCCGCAAACAACGTATGCCCGAGAAGGTGGTCCACAATCCGCCCTTTACGTTCGCGCTCGGCTGTTACATTCGCAGCCTCTACTTGCGGGTTCCGATTCCGCGTCGCGTCGCAGTACCCATTGACCGTCGCGATCCTGCGGCGCATGTACGGCGCTGCCTCCGCGGGCCCTGTGCCGTAGTCATACTGCCGCAGCTCCGTCTGGATGCGGGTGAGCACGTCGCCGACCGTGATGGACTCGCTATCTGGCGTGTGCTTGACCTCCACCCGACTCTTAAACGCGCCGGCGGCAATCCGGATGCACAGCTCTGTGCGCGGCGGGGTGCACGCGGGCTCGGACAAAAGGGCCTCTGTCAGCTGCGGGTTGCGGCGGAACGCTTCAGAGGGGAAGGAGAAGTCGAGTTTCAGCGCATGCTCGGGAGTTAGTGCCCTGTGCAGCTCCAAGGCATTCGGAAGTGGTAAATTGCTCGCTGGGTGGGGCGTGGGTGGCAGTACCGCGTCAGTCGCCGCACTCGAAGGTGATGTTGGCGGCCGCGCAGGCTCGGGAGTCGGTGGGGGGCTAGGAAGCGGGGATGTCCATGACTCGGGTGAGTTGTGGGCGGTATATTCATCGACCGTGAGCCTAAAGTGCACTTGCTTGGGTGACATCTAAATCTTCGAGCGAGGGCGACGAGACTTATCCGAGAACTATAAGAAACGAGTCTTTTAACCTCTAAGCGCCCGGGTATTGTACACCATCCAAGCTCACCGGAAGTGGAAATAATTCCATGCAGCTCGAAACAATGATGAGATGGGAATAGTATGCTGTCTGAAACTGTCTCCGAAAGCCGCTTGGTGTAAACACTGGTGAGCTGGACGTCGGCCGAAGGAAATAGAGCGGGGTCCCGGGGAGACATGTGTGTTGGGTGGTCTGGAATTAATGAATATATACTGTCCAGTGAATGACGAGTTAGTTCTCCCGCGGGAACCGTGCAAAGCAGAGCCGCCAGTGATAGGGGATCGACGGATGGGGTTGTATCCAAATGGAGGCCACGTCAACATTAATGCCGTGTGATGTCGACACATCCATTGCTCCGTTGCAAGGTGTCTGGCGCTCCGGGTCCACAAAGGAGACAGGATATAGCTCTCTGTGTGGTATCCTGAGCTTGAGATAGACTGCGGAGGGCATTCGACTGGGTAGAAACCCGGCTGCGGCTGTAGTACGCGGATGCACTGCAATGACTCAAGGCTGTTTGTTGATCACTACGACCCAGTTAGCAGGAGTCATATCGAAGCAGTGGAGAATGGAATCGCGTGTTTGCTTCCCAGAATCCCGCCGCGGCCATTACCGTGCCTGAGCTCTGATGCAGCGCCTTTTTTGAAGCCGTACTAGGGCGGCGTAGGCTCGCTATGTGTCACAGTGTCAAGTATCACGGCCATTCGCTAGGGAAACAATACAGGCTGGTTGGTACGCCGAGATGGAGTGCCGCGTCTGAAACTTTCAGCCGCGGCACTCCATCTCGTGAGTGCGGAAGAAAGTGATAAATGTCCACGTGATATATATACGATGAGATGCCGACCTCAGAGTTCAAACTGTTGAAAATTGTTAACTTCAATTACTTTTAGAAGTGGCTGAAGGTTTCATGTGCTGTAATTCCCATTTATCCGCTCATATGATCGGGCGTAGTATCTGGGCTCGATGCCGTCCGGGAATAGAGGAAATATCAAATGATATGGAATTGCACACGTCGGCGGCGGCCAGGAAGTATACATGTATGTCTCTCCTGCGCAGAAACCGCTTATAATAATGATTAATTCTGTCTTTCCGCTGAATATCCAGATAAATGCCGGCTTCCAATGAAAGATCATATGCAACGATGTAGAGTTGTGTCAGTGGCACGTCTCCGGTGAAAGCTGTGAGGCGACTATTACTGACAGCGGAGGCAGTGCTTCCGGTGAGAGGATAGAGTTGGTGAAACGAATCACGATTGTCTCTATGTGCCAGGAAACGGTGCCAGTTGAAGCGGAGGGCCGAATCGTGGAAGCGGAGGACCAGAATCGCTTCGTAGATGAAGGAAAGAGCTTCCCCAGCGATCCAGTTTGGAATTCATGTAAAAGTTTTTTTCCAACAGAACGCAAAAAACTCTAATGTAATGGTCTAACTCAGAAGACTAAGTGTGAGATGGATTACGATAAAACGTACTATACGCAATATTGTGGGACGATCAGATACTGAGATACATACATAAGGAGAGAAATCTAAAGATGGCCCTCAGTCAAAATATCGCCGCCTAGCCTACAAACCATGGGAAATGCTCGTAGATTCGTACCATAATTCCGGAATTCTGAGGTTCGCAAGCGGTTTCCCCGGACCGAACGATCCCGTCACCGGAACGATACGTCCCGGACCACGTCCCCATCATCAATGATGTGACTTTTTTCCTGTCTCCCACCATCATCGTCGCAGCAGGAGCGCGCCCGGACGGCGTCAACAAGGGCTGAAGAGAGCGAAGATGAGCAAGAGCAAATCGCTGCTCATTCGTGGTTCGGACTATTACGACGAAGAAGGCAACCATGTGTGATCAGAGTGGAAAGTGTGCTTTTCTACTTGAGCAGCCGTCCATGTGCCACAATTTCTTCCCAATAGGCCTTCAGATGACTAAATTCCTCCTAACTGGCGACTCGGATGTTCTCGTCGATGTGCACCAGTCACTTTTAAAACTTTTGTAAACTACTGTCCTGATACGGATTTGCAGAGGACTTGCGACGAACATCGATCACATCCTCATCACCGACCTATTTGTGGTCCGCCTAGGACATTTCGCACATAAATATATGATTGCTTTCTGGCTGCAGTGGGCGATAGCAGTGATAGATTCATCTCAGCCGAACCACCGACGTCCGCAATCGGATCTTCTGCGCTCCTTCTTGGCCGGCTGACTGCGAAGCACGGCCTTTCGAATACGACCCTACCCGTCTAGGAGTGCCGTCTACAGTGCAACAATCATAGATTTTTCCGACGCACTGGAAGCTGCCGTTGAGGCCGCTGGAATAGCTCCTTCCAGTGGCCGTTTACTATCTCGCCCTCACGCGCAAATCTCCTTTACACCCCTGCCCAATTCCCCCACCCGCACATGAACGCCACGTATCTGCGAATATCATCGTGTGGGTTTTTCTCATCCGCCGTTCTCTGTCCCGCGGCGCACTTCGGAGGTCCCGAGCTCTGTTTCACATGAAAATCAAATTGGCGGGAAAATTGCTGACCCCTAACTAGCCATCTTTGTCGTCACCTTTCATCTGCAAAATGCTCTCTTTCTCCGCTCATCCGCTTCAGGAGACCCGCGCACCGCAAAACGACCATAATCCATCGTTACATTCACATCCTTCTTTCCCGTTGGAAATTTGGGAGCTCGTCTTCGAGGATCTCGCCGACGAAACTCTTCTTATTGCCGCCCGGGTATGCAGCGCTTTCAACGACTGCTGTATCCTCATGCATCTCCACCGCCAAGGCGTCACTCGAGAGGTACTCACCAGTGGTGTTCTTACCATCGTATCGGATACTCTTCGTGTTTTCCAGCTCTCGCGCTTGACACCCCCTATCCACACCCTCGTCTGTCGCCTCGCGGGGTCCAATCTTCTTCGGGATCTCATCTTTCTGCGGGAACTGATTGGACGTTCCCCTGAACTCCACGACCTTTCGCTCGCCCTTCCCGAGGGATTGAGCACTTGGAACACCCAGGCTTTTGCCGAAGTCATTGGGATTTTGTATGCCATGGCCTCGCAAAGATCAGCAAAAGGATTTATCATTGACCGAGGGGATATATACTCAGGCCCACCTCCGACGCGAGCCTCTTGGATGGATACGGTTTGGAATCTGTTCGGACTTCTCTGGGGTCATGGTTGGCGCATGACGGACTTTGTAAACGGGCCTATCTTCACCATGCATTGCCTATGGGTGGATTCGGGAACGCGCGAACCGTTCTTATTGATTACCACAAACAGTAATTACCAGTCGAAACTTGTGGTGGGGCGAATTTCTTCCTGGGAACCCGCTAAACCGTCCGCCTTGGAGCTGGCGTACATTATCCCCCAGATAAATTTCCCTCGTCTGGAATTCCTCACGATCAGAGAGCCCGTCGACGAAAATATATTTCGTGATTTCCTCCTTCGACACGCCACAATCTGGGAAATCGAATACGAAAACCCTCCTCTTTCCGATCCTCCTAAAATCCTCTCCCATCCCTTGTCGCTGCCCTTCTTGACTCACATCCGGTGCAGCGAGATGTCTCACCTCGGCCCCATTCTTGATGCGTTGGGTCTATCTCCCCAGCTCCGAAGCATCAAAATCCCCATCCGACGCCAGTCTGCCCAAGATGTCGCCATCCTTCAACGTGGATTTCGCCGGTTATGTCTGATCCCCACCACCATTACCCTCACGCTCGATGTGCGGGGTGCCAGTCGGCGGCGTTGGCAGGCAATCAGCGATGCCGAGGGTCAAATCCTTGGCTGCCTGTACCCCGTTTCGAGGCTATGGATTCAGGCGCACAGCATTCCCGACGTCCGTCTGATGATCCCGTGGCTTGCCATGCTCCCGCGTTTGAATCGCGTGGATTTCGACATCGATAAAGAACGGCGGGGAAACACGCACCCACATTACATATATGGGATGTCCGTGCAGCCCGTGATTGAGGAGGCCAGACTTGCGCTTCCGTGGGTTCAGCACATTGAAATGAAATGCTGAATCTTCTCCCTATTCACTTTATACTGCTCCTCATTCTCTATACAGCGCCAATAGTGGCTGTCGTCGGACGGTTATTGAATATATGGAGTACCGTCCGTCTGCGTCGTTTGCACGCCGTCTGAGTATTTACGGCAAGAAGAAATTTGGTCAGTCTTGAAATTCAAGTGTCGGCGTCTTTCCAAAATGAAGGTTAGCTGAACGGCGTCAAGACGTTGTTACATTTAGGTTCAATTTATACCCAGGACATCGGCCCGTGTTCAACTTTGATCGGCAGGTGTGCCATCACGGTGAAACGATACCCGTGATGATGGCGTTCCACCGCGGTGGCTCGGCAATATTCGGCAACCGATACCGCCCATCGCCCAGCCGTTACCATTAGTGGCATCTTCGAAATTCTGATTTCTGTTCATTATGGGGAACCCGTAATTTACGTGCAAACAGTGCAGAGGGTCTTGACCCACTTTTCCGACCCTGTGTACCAAATTTTAAGGACGAGTGCCCATCCGGCCCGGACCCTTGTTTGTGGAAATAACCGACGTGCCATGGCAGGGTGACGGCATCATTTTCTCCTTTCCTCTTCCTTGCCTATTCCTCCTGTGACTCGTGCAAGACGGGCCGTAACATTTCGAGGCTGCCCATCGATTCTGCCACGGAACCCGCTCAGACCATCCGAGATTACACAACTCGACCAAGCGGCAACTTGCAAGAGATTGCAGCATACAAATATCCCATTCTCTCTCACTCTTCCTAACGAAATCATTTCGCTAATATTGGTGCAGTGTCTCCCTGCCCACGGCCGTGTCCACCCCTCACGACGTGCCTCACCCCGACTTGCGTAGATCTGCCGCGGATGAAGGGAGATTTCCCTGGCCACCGTGGAGCTCTGGAGCTCACTCGATTTTTGGTTAGACGATAGGTTAAGCCTTATAAACAGAAATCCGACCATCGGGATGCTCTGCTCACATTGCTTCTGAAGTGGTTTTCCTGAGTTCGGGGGAACCGTGACCCACTCTCCTTGTCTCTTCGGTCAATTTTACCGCTGGTTCACAAGATCTTCTAGCTTGTATCCTCGCGTTCTTCGGAAAGCTGGATCGGCTCGAGCTGCAAATTGTGGGTGATGATTTCCAGTATCTCTTCGCACTTGTTCTCATCCATAGATTAATCTTTTAACGACCCAGAAGTGTTTATTTTCGTTCATTGATAGAATCTACAGTCTACGAGTTACGCTGCGCACAGCGTCAACGCGACGATCGTCATTTCCTCAGAATACATGTACTGGTGAGGCCAAAATGTCCTATGGCGACCTATGTATGAACCGTACGCGTCAGCTGAAAGGTGGTGGTCCATCTCTAGTGGTATATCGATAGAACTTCGATTCCGAAGATCGAGGAGGGAGAATCACATCTGCTTCTTCCGCAGATCATACGGTCAGCCTTACTGTGGAGCCTTGCTGCGGAGGTGATCATCCAACGTTGAAACGACTTGATTTTCTGCACAGCCCTACCCTGGATGGAAGTGCGACCATGAACCTTATGTCAACATCAACAAAGGGCGGCCATTAGTTTGGACGAGGCAGCTCATGCATCCCGCTCATAAGCACACCCTAGCCCTCTTCCGGATGGTACGGGACCGCTACACAGATATTTCCGTCAACGCCGTTCGATTCGGAATTCCCAGCGGACGCCACGTTCTTGTTATTTTGCGTTTTCACACTTCTTCTCGACGATGGGAGCCACTCGACCTCGTCACTTTCCAGGCTCAGCAACCTCCATCTTCAATGATCCCGTCGGTTGATTTCTGGTTGCAGTATGTTATCTTCAGGTCGTTAAACGTGGCGATTAATCCAATAATAGAGTCATTATTTATACCAGCGACTCCGTCGACTTGTCGTAAAACGGATTGACCGATGATACAGCATCGGATCTGGTTTTCGTACTTAGGCTCATCGTTCTAAAAGGCAAATGCTGTCCCTCCCTGCGGCATCTTTCTGGAGAGCCCAATCCGCATTCGCACCTGGACTCCATGCTTATGTTCCGAATTACGACCCTCCCTCTCCTCCTCGCTGCGTAAGTCAGCTCACATGGTACAGGTTGTACAGCTTGCGCTCTTTGCAGAGTAAGCCATTCACCAATCACAATCGATTTTTCATAAGAAAATAGCGAGGCCATGGGAGGAGAGACGATGTTGAAAGGAGGACAAATCTTGCGGCGACGGTCTTGAACTTAAAAGAGGAGGCAGGTAGGCATCAGACTTTCGACAGATTACTTGATTGCACTTGATTGCACTTGAATGGCCTTGAATTGGCCGAAAAAGTGCTCAAGAGACAAATGGTCCAGCCAGGTCCGACTTTCCACAAGTAGAAAAAAAAGTTTTCTCTATGGGGAGCACGGTCAGTTCCCCGCCAGACTTTTCGGACGGGCTTGGCCAAACGGCTTGCCCCGCTTGTCGGAGTTTGAATTTGGCTGTACGGGCTTTGATGGCTTGGGCTTGGGCGGGCTTGGGCTTGTCCTCGGCTACACTACATGTCCTCACTGTAGATAATGTGCTCATTGCTACCTTTCAAGACAGGATTAGCATTCCCTTCCTCCATCACTCCCATCAGGATGTCCCGGCTAACCCCGTCGCCGTGATTGACGGCGACGAAGGCCGTACAGCAGATCTTTCAACTCCTACTCTTCTGGGTTACGCCCATTTATGAGAGGTTTCATACATTAAAATTATGCAGTATGATGGATCTATCCTTATATGTGCATCCCCCAACCATCCATAATGCCCTGGCTCAACTTGTTCGGCCCAAGCCGTTCCTCCAAGCCTTGTGTCGAGGCTACAAGATCTCAGTTCTGGTCTACATATGAGCTTTCCCTCAAGCCCAGCTCAAATCCATTCCTCAAGGTCAAGCCCAGCTGCCCAAGCCCAAGCCCGAGTCTGGCAGTTCTGCTATGTATTTAATAACATGATGGCATTGTTGAACGTTTGTATGCGGTTAGGTTTTTCGAATTCAATTTTGGGTTGGGACACCTATTGGGATTTGATTTCAATATGATTCAACTGCCGACACCTTACACACCGATTCGGTCAGTTTTACATTATTCGGAGAAAAAACAAACATCGCACCAATCGAGAAATCCCGATTTTCCAAGTACATTCCACCAAGTAAAGACAGATCTAAACCTGAACAGGGAAATTAGTCTGACAACCTCGACTTCCAAAGCAAATTGCAACTGTCTGTCAAGGATCTTGGCCCGGATGTCACACGCTTCAAGATGGATTGTTGCCCCAATTTGGCCCCAATAAGCAAAATTGTGCCCCAAAATCACAAGTCTAGCAAGTTGAGAGTTCATAAATACAAATCTATTACTGTAAGTCTGCAGATTATGTCGCAAGCCTGTTCCATATTTCGGCCGCCGCGAGCAAACCGGCTTGGCAAGCCATCAAACCGGCTTGCAGCCGAAAAAGTCGTTCTCTTGTAAAATTGATACTCAAGCACAGCACAAAAGAACACAGGCATTACTTCATGTAGTACGGGGCCCCGGTTGTTTCTTAACGGGACCGCGCCGGAATATACCTACCTACCTACCTACCTTCAATTGAAAAATACAATGATCCCTTCAAAAAACATCTTAACAATCCCCAAGCCCAACACAAGCCCGTTTGTGCCATCAGACAAACGGGCTTGTGTTCAACTTGTCAGTTAATATCAACAAGATTTTCAAAGCCTATGCACTGAAATTCGGTATCAGATCTCTTTAAGTCAACTAAAGCATCGATTTTGAGTAGTAAACTATGCTCCTGATGCTTGTTTTCGGTATCAACATTGTCGCGGTCAAGATCAAGCCCAAGCCCGTTTGTCTGATGCCATCAGACAAACGGGCTTGTGTTCAACTAAGGCATCACACAGCCGGGCTTGCGCGTTTGTCAACTCAAAAATGTATTGCCTACACCCGAGCAGCCTCCAAATCGTGTGTGACACCGGCCTTTGAGTATTTCTGCTCAAAGATGGCTCAGAAAGAGTTTGGAACTGCAATCTGCTCTGTGTTCAGTCTGTGTGTCCTCTGCTGAAATGGCTTGGAGACACCACAAGGATATCTCTACAGGAGTATGGTACAGCCCTTCTCATGTTTGTATTAGGAGTCGGCATTGGCATGTTAGAATAATTTTGAGCCATTTCAACAACTTATATAAACATGCCACAGAAATTGGATCCAGTAGACCGGAAATTCGAGTTGTTAGAAAGCTTCTGCTTTCAAGGGATGTATAAAGACAATGACACTACACTGAGTGTGGCAAGCCCGTGGTTTGGAAGTGAATTGACAATGTTGCCCTGTGTCGTACATGGTGGTGACAGCGTATCATCACATCAGTGAGCAAAATACCATAAGAAATTGCAAGCCCTTAGCCCTGGAAGTATGTACTTACTGCACATAATCTATGCACTCAGATTGAGAAACTAGTCTGATGGGGACGAGAAATACACAAGCCCGTTTCTCGGCTAAGTGTCACAACTAAGGCTCGGTCTCCGTCCAAGGTGCGCAGTGCAACCAAGGATTGGGGTGTGGAGGGTAAGAGGAGCGGTAGAAGAACTGAATAAAAAGTCTAAAGAATACAAGCGACTATCTACTGTATTTATACTGTTTAGAGGTCGCTATATTTACTAACTACAATAACGACTTAAGGTCGTGTATGCTACTGAAACAGATCATTCATTAATTATGTGTGTCCATCGTCCGTATTGTTCGTGTACAATAACCCGTCGTCGTTAGGCGTCGATCACCTTGTTGTGTCGTCGTGTTGTGACGTCATGGGTCTTTCACGTGTGGTTCGCGGTCACGTGGAATAAATAGAGATACACCGTCGGGTACGTCGGGGATGCACGTGGTCACGTGCGGCGTTGGAACGCGTCGAAGCGTGACATTACCCCCCTCCTAGGATCGTCGTCCCGACGATGATAGATAAAGGCGATTTAAACCTCGACAGAGGTATCGCGGGTCCATCCTTCATCCCCATCCACGGGGAATTTAAATATTTCCACTTTCCGGCCCGTCTCAGGGTCGAAAAGGAACCTCCTCGGGTAGTCCACCGACTCCTTCTTCGGCTTATACCGGCGTATTAAATAATCCCAGTGTCCTAAAGGCAACACGGGTAAATCGCCCGTCGCCGACACCGGCTCCTCCTCGGCAGCCTGCGCTGCAATTTCCTGCGGCATGGGTCCCGCCGCGCGTGCTCGGGCGGCAAATGCCGCCATCTCCGCCTCGGTATCGTCTTCGACGACTTCCTCCGTGGCTTTTTCCTCCTTCGGCGGCATAATCCCTGCCGCACGAAGCTTCCTAGCCGTCTCGGCCAGCACCTCCTTGCTGTGTTCCGCAAGGAAGCGGTCCGCCCTGTCCTGGGCGCGTCCTCGGTTCTTCTCGGCAATCTTGCCGACTTCCTGCTCCTTGGGCGGCATTAACCCCATCGCCCTGAGCTTTGCGGCCCAAGCCGCCTTCTCCTCATCGGCCATCTTGCCGATATCCAGCCTTGTGTCCACGGCCCTTTTCTTCGACATTTCCCCCAGCCCGTGATCCTTCTGGTATTTCTCCAGGATCTTGGCCGCGTGCGTCAAGTGCCGTTTCGGCTCCCACGTCCGCTCCCCGAGCGGATAGTTCTTCCACTTGACGAGGTATTGATAACCCCGTCCCACTTTCCGATGGTCGATAATCTCCTCGACCTCGTACTCCGGTTCCCCGGCCACTATCTCTGGTGCCGGTCTCGTCTCCCGCCTATGCTCCGGCGGCTCCACGTACAGCGTCAGCTTCGACTCGTTGAAGACCGGATGTGACTTGTCCGTCTCCGGCAGCCTGAGCCGCCAAGCCGCTGCGCCGACCTTCTCCAGGACTTCGTACGGCCCGAGCCGCCGATCGTCCAGCTTCTTTGTCGGCCGACTAGTGGTGATGTCTCGTCCATCCAACCACACCTTGTCGCCGATCTTGATCTCCGGCGCATCTCTCCTATGCGCGTCGTATTGTTTTTTCATTATTTTCTGGGCTTTCTCGAGCGCCGCTGTGGCCTCGTCACGTATTTTCTTCATCTTTTGTGCAAAGTCATCCGCCGCCTCATTCCGCGACTCCACCGCGTTCTCGATCCCTTTCCAAGGGTGATAACCGGTGTTTACATAAAACGGGCTCATCGTTGTGGCCGAGCTAGCCTTGTCGTTGTGTGTGAACTCGGCCAAAGCGAGCCACTCCGCCCAATCCGATTGGCGATAATTTACGAACACACGGAGGTACTTCTCAATCTCCTGGTTCATCCGCTCCGTCTGCCCGTCCGTGCTCGGGTTCATCTCTATGCCGAGAAGCCGATTAAGCTCTCGCATGAACCCCGAGACATATCTCGGATCCCGATCCGAAATGATCTTCCTCGGCACACCGTGGTACCGAATCACCCGATCCCGTGTCAAGCGGGCCATCCCCTCACTTGTGAGCTCCATCGAGGTCGGCTCACAGTGGATCATTTTGGTGTATGTGTCCACCCAGACTTGTATGGCGTTGAAGCCATTAGATACCGGCAGAGGACCGATAAGATCCTCTGATATGATTTGCCACGGCCCTTCCGCGACCTTGTGCGGGTTCAGCTTTCCCTGCTGATACCGTTGCACCCGAGTCCTCTGGCATGCCTCGCACGCCTTCACATATTTAGAAACTTGATTGCCGACTCGCGGCCACCAATAATTACGTTCAATCATCTCCTGGGTCCGGTTCTCTCCGGGGTGGCCCAAGAGGGGGGAATCGTGATGTAGTCCAATAATTTTATCGCGAAGTTCTTCATCGCGTGGTACGTAAATTAGTCCGTTGTAATATATAATATTGTCTATTTTTTCCCATCTGGGCGACTTCTTTTCTAACGCGATCTTTACGCTTTTATCTACTTTTTTTGTGTTTTTGATTTTTTCCAAGATCTCGACCTCCGGTCCTTCGATCACTATGTCCTGTGATCGGAAGTACTCCGGCTTGAGAAGCACGACATTCTCATTGTCGTTTTTTCCCATGTCGTGGTCTGCTCTGCGCGATAACAAATCCGCCTTCTTGTTCAACGCGCCTGCTCGGTGCGATAAGGAGAAGTCGAACTGCGACAACTCTGTAATCCATCGCGCCTGCCTCCGATTGACCTTTTGCGGCAGCTTGAAGTATTGAAGATTCTTATGGTCGGTAAAAATCTCAAACTGATGCTTGGTCCCTTTGAGCAATGCGCTCCACTCGTCTAGGGCCAACATGATCGCGAGCATCTCTTTGTCATAGATCTCGTAATTCCGCTCTGTCTCGTTCAGTGCGTGCGACTGAAACGCGACCGGCCTCCACTCCCCGTTCTGCTCCTGCGACAGTACTGCGCCCGTTGCGCCTTCCGAGGCATCAGCCTCGACTTTGAACTTGCCGTCGTCGGTGGGTATTGCCAACACGGCGTCCTCCGCGATCCGATCCTTAAGCTTCTGGAACGCGATCACCTGCTCCTCTCCCCAGTGGAAGCCCTCCTTCCCTGTCAGCCGTGTGAGCGGCCGCGCAACGTCCGCGTAACCCCGGATGAACCTTCTGTAAAAGTTCGTGAACCCGAGGAATGACTGGACCTGCTTCAGGTTTTTTGGCTCCGGCCACTCCATCACTCCGCGGATCTTGATGGGATCCATCCGCACCGAGTTGTGCGAGATGATCACGCCAAGGTATTCCATCTCTGCGCGTTCGAACTCGCACTTTGATGGCTTCAGGAATAGTTTGTTATCCTGAAGAACCTTGAGCACGTGTTTTACGATCGCGCGGTGCTCCTCCAGATCCTCCGTGAAGATCAGGATGTCATCGAGGTACACGATGACCTTCCCTCCGTTGATCTCCTCACGGAGCAGCGCATTCATCATTGTCTGGAACGTCGCTGGCGAATTGGTGAGTCCGAAGAACATCACGAGCGGCTCGAACAGCCCTCGGTTCGTTCGGAACGCAGCCTTCCACTCGTCACCCTCCTTGATCCGGACGTTGTTGTAGCCCCACCGGATGTCCAGCTTGGTGAAGATTTTGGCACCTCGGAGTTTATTGATTAACTCCGATATCAGCGGAAGAGGGTAACGATTCTTAATCGTCATCTCGTTGAGCTTCCGGTAATCCTGCACGGGCCGCAGGGCACCATCTTTCTTCTTCACGAAGAAGAACGCCGAGGCCATCGGTGATTTCGACGGCTGGATCCTCCCGCTCGCAAGATTCTCTTCCAAGAACTCTTCGAGCTTCCCCTGCTCCTCCCGGGATAGCGGGTAGATCTTGCAATCCACCGCTTTGGCTCCGGGGACCAATTCAATGGCATGGTCCCACGGTCTCTTCTCGGGCAGCGCGTCAAACGACTCCTTCTCGAACACCTTTAGGTACTCGTGGTATTGGGAAGGCACGTCGTCTGCCGTACTCTTCGGCTTCTCTTTGCCGGCATCCTCCGCCATCTGCTGCGCCTGTGTTCCCTTAGCGCGCAGATCGATCTGCTCCGCGAAGTCGACCAGTAGGATCGAATCGCCTTCCTCTATCTCATCCTCCATCGGGACTCCGTTCCCGATCTCCGTTCCGGACATGTTGCACTCCGGCGGGCATCGTGAGAACACGATTTTCTGTGCCCGCCAGTCCACTTCGGGGTTGTGTTGGAACAACCAATCGTACCCGATGAAGACGCGAGCCTTGCCAAGTCCTGTGACTAGGAACTTCTGGCGCTCGACGTGGGGTCCGATTTGCATGATCAGCTCTACGTAATGAGTGATCCTGCCCCGCGTGTTCTCTGTCCCATCCGCATTCCGCGCGATGATCTTCCGATCGAGCTCCTTGAGCTCGAATCCCTCTGCTCGGGCGTAATCCCGATCTATGCACGTGGTAGTGCACCCGTTGTCAAGAAGCGCCTTGATCGAGCGCGTCTTCCCCGTGTCCAGCGCCGTGAGAGTGATTGGCACCAACATTTCGTTGTGCTTCCGCTCCCGCTGCAGCGCCCGCATCTCCTCCTGGAGCCTGTTCTCCGGCATCCCAAGAGCTCTCCGTGCTAGCCACTTCGCCGCTTCCATCTTGGACAGCCCTGCAGGTGCCCGGATCGGCGTGGCTCCTCTCCACTTCTTCTGCTTGTCCTCCTTGGGCGCTTCCTCCCTCGTTTGGGATTGAGCCCTCGCGGCATCGCCGCCCTTTTTGTCCTCACTATTTTTCTCGCTGGTTTGGGTTCCAGGGGCCTTTTTGAATGCTTTCTTAAAATTACTCCACTCCTGATCCTTCTCGTTCTTTTTCCGATTCTTTAAGTTACGCTTCCGATTCTGATTCTCCAGTACACATATTTTTCTACTATTTTCTGTACTAGCTACGAGGAAATCGTTTATACTCTTTCGTAGACTAGCATTTACATCTGTATATATATCGTCCTCGGGGTCCTGGGTAACTATAGGGTCTATTTTATATATAGCATTCAATTTGGGAGTCTGGGGCGCCGCTTCGGCCTTGAGCGGGGGCCCCTTTAAAAACCCGCCTCTCGGAGAGTGGCGGCGAGGACAGCCAGGTCCTCATGTGCATAGTCCTCGGCCTTGATTGACCGGATATTAAATTTATTGGCGCGCGGCGCCGGACAGTCCCTCTTCATGTGACCCTCCTGGCCACAGTTGTAACATTTGAAGACCGGCCGCTTCGGCCCGGTCTTGTCCACATCCATCGGCGCCACCTCTCCCGGCCCGATCTTCTTCATCAAGTGCGGCTGCCCGCCGGCAACCGCCGCGTTCCCCTTGACAGCCGGCGCGGTTTTCTGCGCCGGGGTCCAGAACATTCGGCTCCGCTGAGCCGCTCGGAGCTTCTTGCGCTCCTGGTTCCCGTTGATCACCATCAGGCGATCCTTGAACTCTTTGTACTTGTCGGGAACCTGGTTCCCGCCCGCGTACACCTGCTCGATCAGCTCCTTGGCGACTAAGTCCTCCAGGAGCTCCACCAGGAATGCGTTGTACCCGGTGGTGGCCGAGTTCAGGCTGTACCCGGCCAATTCCGCATCCAGCTCAAATTGCTGGATAAACTCGACAAACGAGCGGCTTCCCTGCCGCGTCGCCGTCAGGCGCTGGTGCGCCACCTGCGCAAGGTTTTGATCCTTGAACGCGCTCTCCAAATCGGCCATCAGTGCCGAGTGGGTGTAGGTGGCGGGAAGTACGCCGGCAGCGGAAAATGTCCACTTCTTCCAGTTCCGGACCCAGTCCGCCGCGAGGCAGTCTGAGCCGTCCTCGTTCCGGAGGAACGAGATGGTGAAGAACACCTTTTTCTTCTCGGTGTCCAATTCATCGTCATAGGCGGCGATGTAGGTGGAGAGGGTATCATGGAAGTTATTCCACTTGGCTTTGTTGCCGTTGAAGAACGGCGGGGGGTTGGCGAGGATGACTTTGTAATTCGGCATGGCGGGCCGAAGGGGAATTACGACGGGTAGGGGAAAGGCGGGAGGTGTGGGAGGTCGGGGTTCGAAGGGGGATAAGGGGGAAACGGATAGGGATAGGGGATGATCGGAGGAGGCGGGCGAGGGTGGGGTCGAGTCGGACGAGTCCGATATGGTATGAGTGTCGCGATACGTTGCGACGGGCCGGCGGAGTTGTTGGGGAAGGGGATGGGTCGTGCCGCACTAAGCGGGTGGTGGGTAGGAGGTGGTTTCTTGCGAACGGAACAGTCCCGGGTCTTCTACGACACCCCCGACGACTGCGAGGCGGTCCTTCCCGAAGGTCAGGCCGGCACTCCTGCGACTACCGTAAGGCGTGGGACGGTCTCAACGTTTCCCGTAGCCTGGTGTCTGTCCGTTATAGTGAACCACGTACTATGTCGATCGCACGATTAACCGTTGCGGGCAGGTAGAGGTCGGAAAGGGTAAATGGGTCTTGATGAAGCGGCTGCGCACAACGCGCAGAAAGGGTAAGAGGTAGAGTGGGGAGGAAAGGGAAAGGATAGGGGCGGTAGGAAGGTATGAAGGGTAGACTTTTTATTATGTCACAACTAAGGCTCGGTCTCCGTCCAAGGTGCGCAGTGCAACCAAGGATTGGGGTGTGGAGGGTAAGAGGAGCGGTAGAAGAACTGAATAAAAAGTCTAAAGAATACAAGCGACTATCTACTGTATTTATACTGTTTAGAGGTCGCTATATTTACTAACTACAATAACGACTTAAGGTCGTGTATGCTACTGAAACAGATCATTCATTAATTATGTGTGTCCATCGTCCGTATTGTTCGTGTACAATAACCCGTCGTCGTTAGGCGTCGATCACCTTGTTGTGTCGTCGTGTTGTGACGTCATGGGTCTTTCACGTGTGGTTCGCGGTCACGTGGAATAAATAGAGATACACCGTCGGGTACGTCGGGGATGCACGTGGTCACGTGCGGCGTTGGAACGCGTCGAAGCGTGACACTAAGCGAACAAATGGGCTTGCCAAGCCGACAAACGGGCTTGCACGCCGATCTGCCGGGCTTGGGCTTTGATCTACACCCAAATCCAAGCCCAAGCCCGAAAAAGCCCGTTTGCGCAGGTGCAAGCCCGTTTGGCAAGCCGAAAATGTCACTCTCAGTTCCCCGCCCTCTCGCAAAATTTTTTGAGTCCATTTTTTTCCATTCAAGTGATTCAAGCGATTCAAGTGACTCAAGTCCATTCAAGTGACAAGAAATCTGTCAAAAGGCTGATGGGTATTAGACCCAATTGAACATCTGTAGTACCTTGTAAATTCTACCTGTGTATTCTGGGACGGATGAGGCGTCGGACATTATTGCGAGCGAAGCGAGCAATTATTCCCTAAAGGGCAATAAAATGCGGCTCGATACTGGTGTTAGTGAGGGAAAATAAGAAAATAAAGAAAAAAGATACTAAAATACTACGTAATGTTTCGGGGATCTCGGGGATCTATTCCAAGATATTTCGGAAGCTTCCGCACATCAGAGCCCTTCGCCAAGCAACACCACCTCTGATCTCGATACTGAATAAAGCGCCAAAGATACTCAACATCGGCTGGAAAACTCTGAGAAAAAGTTTAACTGCTTTAAGGTGTGGTAGGACACTCCCCAAATATTTACAGATTTTTTTCTGCGCTGCGCGCGCCGTCCAGGAAACCTTCGATACTGAGCGGAGTTTCCGATACTGAGCGGAGTCTGAAATTCACCCAAATTGGGAAGAGTCCCGAAAGTCGACCAGCTTGAAGCCAATTTTTGTGCAAAATGAATGAAGTAAAGTACCCATAGTTAATCACTCCACCAGGTACTCATTTGGCTTGCTCTATCATGTTGAACTGCAGGTATTTCGTTGGTCCATGGTGGTTTTGAATCTTGTTGAGACCCACACTGTCCATTATCACTGATCAGCGGGGGTTGATCAATTGTGAGTATGTTGTAAGTTTCTTGAAGTCTTCAGACCATTGCTCGGGCTTCATTCATGCCAGAATTTAGGGCGGAAGTACAAAAAACATGACATTTGAGCCTAACCACTGTGACTTTGACGGACCGCTGATTCACAAGTGGTCTATTTTCCGCCAGGAAACTGGTATCCCAACCCTCTAAAGGAATCTCAGGTTTCTGAGTGCAACAATCCAGTCTTGATAGCACTGGGGTCAAAAAATGGGAAGAATAATTGTTTGCGACCAGTAAGATTCGAACTCATGCACATCATTTTTGGATGACAAACATTTCAAACTCCGCTCAGTATCGAGTTCAGTATCGGCTACTAACATCAGTATCGAGCCTAAAGTGCGGGAAACAAGGACAAATTCTGCGCGTACCCGAGAACATCGGAATTGAAGGATCACCCCAATACTCACTCAAAAAGCCGAATTTGGTGAGGAAACTTTGGAATATGAATTTTGTCGTTTATATCTACCTTAATACTTATAATGGGAGTGTGCCCCCCCACTTTTGAGAGTGTTTTCATTCTCGAGGGATGCCACCGCATGTCACGTGTTTCCGTCTTCGGAGCGAGCACCCGACGCGGCCGCGGATCTATTTTAATCGTGTCCACTTGAATGTTGAGGGACAGATGTGAGATAATAAGCAGATAATCATGTCCAAATTACCTGCATCTATGAAGCCTAATAAGGCTCCATTCGGCTGTCGTTATTTAGCGGCACCTAGCGGCACTTTGAAACATCGTTATTTCGCCCAGTCGTGCCGACATACCGAGGGTACCTTCGCAGTCCCGCGTGATGTTTCCCAGACCACTCTGGATTGCTTCTGGACCGTCGGACAGCCAATCGGCAGCCCGTTACCATGGTATGACCTAGTCTGATGGGCTGTGGGTCCGTGGAAACCCTGGCATGGCACGATTTGCCCGAGTGGCCGAAGTAACGCAGGTTCCTCCCCAGCCGCGGTTTCGAGGATAACAATCTCAGTAGCGGGAGCTTAAATTGATATCTCAGAATTTTGTGTGATCTTTTGACGTGTGACCAGAAAACGTGATGTTACTAGTGACTTGAAGTTTGGGTTATCCTCGGCTCTGGTGTTATGTCCTGGCGCCTATTTGAAAAAAAAAGTTTTTTCAAATAGAACGGAGGGGAGGGTAGAGTATACTCTGTGCTCCGCACTTGTGTTGAGCTGCTTTGCTTACTTGGTATCGTCCTTGGTTATTCCTTTTATTTTTCAATCAGTAAGAGGCTACGCGTTCGATTCCCGCCCGTTACACTCTATTTTCCACCCGCATTCAAAGATCATGTCTTAGAGATCGCGCACAAAAAAAGGGAAAAGAGAATAGATAATCCAAGTTACTAGTACTACACTTCAATCAATCAGTTTTTTAGGCCCAATGGTCCCCGCGGTGCCAAGCGCGGGCGGAGTTGAGCCGAAAATGGTAGCCTGCATGCATCATCGAGCCGCCGAAGTTGACGGGGTCCGCGGCGTCGGTCGGCAATGCAATCAGCTGCAATTCAGGGATAGACGAGACAGGCACGGGCCAGTGGCTGGCGGCCGCAGACTTTGAACCCAGGGGCAAGCCAGATGCGTGTGCAATGAGCGGAGTATCGTCCGCCGGATTTGTCGACTGGGTGAAGGGCAGCGGCACGGAGGGTTCCATGCATGCCTGGTTGGATGAGGGGATCACGGGGGCGAGGGCGTGCAGAGCGTCGTTGTGGCGACGCTAGTACAGTAGAGGTCCGCGGAGGACTTCCCAACGCGCTTGAGGGTGCTACGGAAAGAGGCCCTGGGAGAGCTTGTTGAAATGCGCATGGGCGAGGTAGATGTAGAGGTCGACGTATTCGAGCAGAGTGTTGATCTCGACGGAGGCCTGCGCAGCAGAGAAGAGGGCATCCTTGGCAAACTCACACGCTGTACGCATACGACGGAGCGTATGGAGATTATACGACACGTCTAGAAGGAATCGTGAACAAACAAAAAGAAAAGCAGCGGACATACCCTTCACATTCTTGCGCTTGGATTTCTGCGTAAAGTAGACGATGGACCGGGTGTCGAGGTCCTCGCCGCCTTGTAGGTGTTGCCAGCCGTGGCTTTGACTTCGAAGATACCCTCCTCGACGGTCAGGAGGGACATCAAAGGTTCCACCGCGGCGTAAAGGGTGTCCTTGTCCAGGCCGTGAGCGATCGCGGCAGTGGGGGCGGGGTTCGTTGATGATACGGAGGCCGTTCATACCGGAGATGTTTCCGGCGTCTTTGTTCGCGTGTCGCTGCGAGTCGTTGGAATAGGCGGGGACAGCGACGACGGCATTGTTGATGTTAGCGTCAACATAGGATTCGGCGGTCTCCTTCATCTTGAGGAGCACCATCGGCGAGATCTCCTCGGGCGAATAGGAAGAGCAGTTAGCATAAGAGAAAGATGGACAGAAAGAAAGGATATGAATTATTTTTGCTCACCACGGTACTCAACGCGGATGTATGGCTTACCGCCCTTGCTGAAGACGGTGAAGGGAAGTGCTTCATGTCGGCCTGCACCTTGCTGTCGTCGAACTTGCGGCCGATGAGTCGTTCGCATCGAAGACACTGTAAATTAGATTTTATTGATAAATTGAAGATAAAGAAATGTGGAGCGAGGCTCCGACGCACGACCTTGTTGCAGCTTCACCGGTGAGACCCTCGTTGTTGGAGGAAGGATGTATATGAGGGCTAGCCTGATCGTTGTTGATCTCAATCTTACGGGTTGCTACGTGGCGATATCATTGCTGGTGGTCATTTTTTTGAGGGGCCAGGAGCAAGCCAGGGGTGGACTTTCCAGAAACAGTCCTTTACTGGACCCTTGAGGGAGCATAATGAGGGGTGGGGACGAAGGAGAGGTGAAGAGATGAAGGTGGGAGCAATAAACACGCATCAGGAAAAAAGTTTTTACTGGGTAGCTGCATGCCAGGGCTCTGGATGATTGGTAGCGCCAGTAGCTGTCCACCCAAGGCTCGGTAGGGCTGGTAGCTCTGGGTAGCATCTGTGCTGTCAATCAGTAGCTCTTGGTAGTGCATCACTGATGGATCAGTAGTCCCTGATAGCTGTCCTAAAAAAAGAAGGTATATTCGAGGCATCCGAGTCTTAGTTCGAGGAGAGATAGGGTGTGTATGATGTATTAGAGACTATTAGAGGTCAAGGCTTGTAGTATTGCCGGTTTGAACTTGGAGCTTGTAGGTCCGATTTTAAAATTTCTGACAAGTCAGTTCAAAGTCCGCCGACACGTGCGAAGATGGCGTGATTGTTTCCACATCAAACACGTGTTGGTTGATCGGTTCCTGCTCGTCTCTCTTCCTTTTCCCCCATCTTCGTCTCCCAGCGCCCCGCGATTTGGTCTCCACGTCGGCCGTGTGTGCTCAACACCTCAAGATACACCTCCATACATCTCATCCAAAGACATGCAATATCTATCGGAGGCTTTGGAGCCTGACAACGCGACCAACGTCGAGAATGTGCAGCAAGCTGCTCTAGCGCTAACAATGCATCCACTCTCCTCAAGCTCTTCTCAGTCAAGACTACTGTATCCCATTCTCTTCAATCTGTCAAGATCATCAAGATTCGCAAGGTCTTGTCACCTCAATTCATTCTCGCGAACGTAATGTGTCTTTGTTAGCTCCTTCCTTCCCCCCTCGTGTTACGGTCCAGGTTTCGCTCACCTGACCCAACCCGCCGTCGATGGCATCACAATGTGCGCTGCCCCTCTCGTTTGTTGCGTTGTTCGTGGCTAACACTTCACTTTCCCAGCTCCCACCCATCGTCCTTGTCCGAGTGACGAATTGAACTACTCTGTGACTGGCGGTGCTTCGAAACGGCCGGGTCTGGTCCGTGCCGCCTGCATTGTCTCGAGTAGATATATTACTAACATAACTCTCTCCGTGCATATTTAGCGACCGCGGGTGCGACAAGAACATGCCCTCTTCGGCAATGTGACGACAGCAATGTGTTCCCAGCATCCAGGCACCTGGGCACACGAACAAACCCGCCCTGCCCTGCGCGGCACCACGTGCACCCGCAAGATCCGCAGTCATCCGCTCGAGGCGCCGGCGCAGAAGTGGGCGTACGCGACGCCCAGCGTAACCTCGCGCACACATTGCTGTCTGTCCACACCATCTTCAAGAAGCGGCTGCACCGTGCGGCTTTTGCAGACGCATACAGCCGCCACTAGGGGGGAGTTGTGGGTTCGTCCTCCCTGTGTGCGGTCTCCGACTTCATTCTTGATGAGCGCGAGCGCGAGGGTATTTTAATTAGTTAGCTGTATGTATTCTATATGCTGAATACATCGCTTTTCTGCTATTTCAATTGTTTCGAGTGATTAGATGAACTTCCTGTATGCGCTACCTGACTGCTACCTGACTGCTACTGAGAGCCTGTGCAAAATCTACTGGGAGCTACCAGGCTTTAGCGGGGCTGCTACTGGGTTCTCCCACCGGGGGGACCTGTCTACCCAACTACCCTGACTACTGGTGCTACCGGGCGCTACCCAGACATGTGGTTTTTTCCTGATGCGGGCCGAAATTCTTGCCCTAATTTGGGCAAAAGTCATGTCCAAATTTGGGCATGACTGGCGCCAGGGCACTGCACCAGAGTCTTATCCTCTCCACTGCGGCTGGCGGATAACATTGGTAAACAACATAGCCACATTTTCGAGAAATTGTTGGGAAATTTAACAATCTCAGTAGCGGGAGCTTAAATTGATATCTCAGAATTTTGTGTGATCTTTTGACGTGTGACCAGAAAACGTGATGTTACTAGTGACTTGAAGTTTGGGTTATCCTAGGACCGGTGATTATGCCTTTCGAGGTAGGATACTGGAATCCGGACAAGATTTCGGAAAATTCTCGACCAAAAAAACACAAAAGTGACCGCTTCACCGAAAAATTGATTTCTGCAGCCTCAGAAAGCGTGGGAAAATAAAATTAGTCTGGACAAAAGCTCCAAACAGGCGATTTTCAGTATCCTACCTCGAAAGGCATAATCACCGGTCCTGTTATCCTCTCCACTGCGGCTGGCGGATAACATTGGTAAACAACATAGCCACATTTTCGAGAAATTGTTGGGAAATTTGCGTAAGGTCTTTCCACAGTAAATATAAAATGTTATGAGTGCATAAGGACCTGTATGGTGTCATGGTGAGGCCATTTCCAAGGCAAGGGATTCATTGACTAACCACAACAGACTTGTTGCAGGAAATACAGCCAAAATCTGCTCCTTCGTGCTTCTGGTTTCCTGAGAAGAACAGAAAATACTAATCCTGACTCAAGGACACTCAAGCACCCTAAAAGTTTATATGGATGACCTCAGAGTATTTTATTTCGGCATGAGGGAAGACAAATTCCATTTTCTCGATGAATTCGAGAAATTGTGGCTATGTTGTTTACCAATGTTATCCGCCAGCCGCCGTGGAGAGGCTCACCCCAACTTTCTGTCACATATAACATCACGTGTATCACGCATAACACGGTCCGATATTTCCGGTGACCAATTTCTATATTCGATTTCAACTCCCGCTATTGAGATTGTGAGCCTCGAAACCGCGGCTGGGGAGGAACCTGGAAGTAACGATGTTTTCAAGTGGCGCCAAGTGCCGCTAAATCACGACAGCCGAATGGAGCCTAAGCGTGTCAAACTATTCTACATTCGTGAAACCATAACTTCCCCTCGTCAACTCTGCACGACGATCTAGCGTCGAGCGACTCCCTACGATCCGCGCTCCCATCTAACAGCTGCTTTCGTCACCGCACCCCCGCCCTGACCCTCGCCACATGCACGAAGACAACCCCTCCGATCGAGCCGTCTTCATCCTCCTCATACTCGTTTCCGCTGCTAACCCACGCACCTGCCTCGGCCGTTTTGAAAATCCCTGCGTCCGCAACCGCGTGCAGGTTGAGCATCAGGCGAGCGAGGAGCGCCGTCGACAGTCTTGACGCACCGAGAATCAGTAGGGTAACTCCCGAGTGGAAAACACGTACGAATTCGCGAGCCACGCCAGGCTGCCCGCCAACATGGGCTGTGGTCCCGAAGCAATTAGTCTCCGCCTTGCGAGGTCGGTGGCCTGAATATACGCACGTCCCCTTCCTGTAATTGACGGTGATCAGAAAAATATAGTACGTTGCGCGCAAGAAGGACGAACATAATACATCCAGATGTTCGCCATATTCGCAAGCCCAATCACACTACCCCCGCTCAACCTGTGTTCATAAGATGAAGGGTTGGAACGTACAAGAAATAAAAGGCTCCTGCATAAAAATTGGTTGAGTTGGATCTATACAGAAGGCATGGGAAGTAGACGCACCGTCGCGGAAGAGACAGCTGAGTAGCTCCGAGCGCCACTCGCCCCGTCGTCGATGGATAAACGCGCGGAAAACTGTGAGGCCGAAGATGACCGCGTCAAGGGCAAATCTAGCATCGGCAGTCAGTTTTTCAGCCTAAATCCGTTAACAAGAGCGAAGAATCAGGCAATGGGTGGTTTGGGAAAGCGAACGAGGTTTCTGAAGTCAGGTGGGTGTGAGGAGTAGAAGGAAGATGGTTCACAGAACTGAAATACGAAAACAATATGAATGAAACGCACTCAGCCTCCCATGCGCCGGCGATACCTGGACATACCACCATCTAATGAGTTGGGGAAGTGAGGTGGGACATGGAACGTACGGATTGCGCTGCAGGGGATATATGTCAGCGTGTAATATGAGAATGAACGAACTCATACGCACGACGGGTGAAATATAACCTGTGCACACTGCGGCGGCGGAATTGAAGGGAGTGTCCCGTTATCGTGGTTGGGTGCGTCGTCCGAAGGCCCACCCGGCAACGGAGGAGCTCCGGGAGGCGGCGGCGGCGGCGCAGTGTTTGTCGTTACGAGCCACTGGGGTGAGAAGTGATAATGAAAACTGTGAAGGTGGGCAGATATCTGGGAGGACTCACAGCAGATATGCCGAGGACGGAGAGACCGGAGAGACAGAGAAGCGCGAGGATGCGGCGGTTAAGGTTCCACATTGCATAGACGCGCTGTACAAGGATCACTGCTGTGAAATATGAGCGGGGGGGCGGCTGGAAGAAATGGACAGGGTTCTGGGTATTCGCACGCACCGTAGATGACAATCTCCTGCGCGAGCAGGAATAGTTTCTCCGCAAGCAGCAGTGAGGGGCATCTATCTCCAGGCGAATTAACACCCGGGTCGAACTTCAAAAGAACACGTACATCTAAACGGCACACATAGCCATTAGCGCACGCATGTGAAGGAGGCCCAGGGACGCACCTGGGGCCGAAAATCGGCAAACGTGAAGATCGCCATGAGGATCGTGGTCGAGAGGGCGAGGTACCGGTTGAGAATAAACCAGTAGGAGCTGGGGCGCTTGCGCCGCATCCAGATGAAGTGGATCTCCGCGGGAAGGGTGAGGAAGTAGTCATACGTGAGGACCACTGTATTCAATAGCGCCAGTTAGTTAATGTGCATCGAAGGAGAGGAGAGTGAAGAGATGCGCACGGAAAGCGACGAGAAAGAGGACGTGCTCGAGGCGTCTGTTGCGGGGGGAGAAGAAGTCAGATAAGCGGTGATTTCGAGCTGAGTTCAAGGAGAGAGGGCGCACTGATCTGCGACGAGGTTCGCTGGGAGCGGGGGCGGGCCCGGCGGTGGGGTGTTGCTCATTCTACGACCCCAGAGCGGGGCGAAGGAGGGTCGACTTCGAGGCGTAAAAGAAGAGAATGGGATGACGAGGCTTCGCAAAAAAGGCCGTCATACCGGGTTGTGGAGGTGGGGAAGCATGCTCTCCAAAGGCTCTCATTCCAGGGATCACCTTTCACCCATTATCTCTGATGCGAGAATCAGGGCTGCCGAGATGTGTTGGCATGGTTGCTCCGACCGAGCGCAAGACTAAGTATCAGGCGGCGCTGCAGGGATCGACAAAAACTGGAAGGTGTTCGAAAAGAGAGGCATAGCTGGCCAGTAGCAAACAGCGAGCCTTGGGCTTAGGCCTGGGGCTCGAAGGTGTCCACAGTCAAGGTAAGGTTCAACCCAAATCAAACGGAGGTGGAAGAGTAATCTCCACATCAGCACGCCGAGTCACGCAGTGATCTGCAATCATAGGCTGTAGATCATCCTCCGACTACTCAGTTCTCCTTGCAAACTCCAAACGGGATGGTATAGTACACGGATTGTACATTATTCAAGTCGCAACCCTTCCCCCGGGCTCTGCTTAGCCGTTTTATCTCTTCTAGTTCTCTCCCTTTCATTATTCTTGCCTTTTTACTTATTGATCGCTACGGTTTGCCCGCTTCTCCATCTCCAACCAATGTGATCCCCGGTCTTTGATGCGGTTAGTAGGATCAGTCTTTACGTACTTATTTGGGCAAACTAGGGCTCCAATGAGCATCCTCCTCTAGTGTTGCCGTCGGTCTGAGTTCTATCTGATTTTGAACTCGACTCGGACCTCCTGGATGCGACTCAGAATAGAGTCTGGACTTTGTGAGCCAACATCAAAAGGCGCAGCGATTGAGAAAATGAGGGATTCAAGTTCACCAGATCAGTATGCACAGCACAACTCTTTTGATTAAGGGTCGCGGCGCCGTACTGCGGGGCGGGACATAGAAGCCTCGCTGGCTTGAGCCAGCAGCCGAGACATATATATAAATATTTCGTACATGGGCAAGAGGCTAGCATCAGGGTTGGCTTGAGCACCCTTTCTCAACCTCGGTGGTACCGACGCTTCACCGCCTCATCCATTAATCGTGTATCGAGAACACCGAGTTCATGCAAACCCCGTCACTTGATCAACATACAACTCCGAGAAGGTGGAAAAATTTACTCCCTGGTTTGGCTGGGGAGAGTGGTGAAAACACGATCTCAACATCAGTTGGCCGCCCCAGCCAGCGTGCCGAGTTTCGGCAAGCGGTAATTTGTAAAGGTAATATGTACGCCGGAATCGGTTCCGTGTGCTTCCGCTGTAAAGCCCCAATCTGCCGCCTTCGTCAGCGAAGGGCCTATGTACTCGCCGGGCCGGAGCTGCACCGGCTTGCTCTGAACTTAGGATCGTTGTGCAAAGGGAGTGTGGTGCCGTCTGTAGTTGGTCGGCAATCAGTTCTAGTCTCTTATAAACAGATGCTACAACAAAAATTACTCGTACCTCGTATGTTGTAAATCAGTTCTGCCAGACACACCGTGCTCCATCCCGACCTACAACATACGAGGTACGAGTAATTTCTGTTGTAGCGTCTGTTTATAAGAGACTAGTCCCGACCTGCCGCTATCCCGTTTCGATCCGAGCTACGGCACCAAAACTTGAGCAATCTGAGTCTCTCTCACGAGATCTCGATTGGAACACTGGTCCGACGGCCCAACGCAAATTGAAGTTATCCATCATGGTGCCAGATGGTGCACCTGCTGCTTTTGATCAAGGGGCTCGTTCCAGCACTGCAGATGAACACAAGATGACGAGTATACGAAGAAGGCTCGGATCGGGAAATGGAATCGTCCGAGTGGAGAACACAAAGTACATTTCGGTGGTCGATATCTATAAAAGCTTTTTTCACCGAATATTCCGCGGTTCGTGGACCGTGTTCGAACACTGAACTGTTGGTTTGCCGGGGCTAGCCGAGATCGGCCAACAATCTCTGGGGTCAGAATTGCGATCTGCACACCATTGCAAAGGACCTCAAGCACCGGAGAGTCATTTACATAAATTGTTATAAATCAGGATTTACCGTTGTTAGTATACAACTAATGTAAAATGGCCTTAAAATGGCGTTATTTCGCCACCGTTACAAGGCAACCGCAGGGCTATGATAAAATTAAAAAAAAGTATCCTACAGATTATTTGAACACCTACAGGAATATCATTTCAGATGCTGAGAGGCATGAAGCATTGACGAGAAAACGGCGGGTGCCAGTCAGCCAGAAATTGCGGCAGACTGATCCGGCTCTCGGCAAATTCTCGGCAACAGCCGGTTGAGTTTCGCGAAATAAACCACACATCGAAGGTGGTGCAAAGATGTGGGTTATAGATGGTAAGTAAACACATTTCCGCACCACGTACCACGGCTTATCCAGTACGTGTATGTTGTACAGAGTATGGATTTGAGTACAACCATGGCCCAGATTGTACGGTTTGGGATACCTTCCACAATCATACAGCACGGTACAACAAGTACATAATATTCAGTGATAAATACTGTCATAGATATCGTTGCCGAGAGCCCGAGCGGCGGCAGGAGGAATGCAAGCGTAAGAGGGACGGAGTCGGCGAAGTTCCGAGTGATGATATTAGGCTGGGATCGCGTGCTCTGAGCACTTCCTTGCATTATGGTTGTCAATGCGGCGAAACGCGGAACTGCGAGTGCATTGTAGATTTATAATTGAGAGCCAAGCCTCAGCCAACCTCCGGAAGATAAATGTGCGGTTGATGTCGGTACGCAATCAATACGAGTACAGTACGAGTACTCCGTACATGGCGGGGGCCGCATCTGATCGGGCGCTCGTTAGAACGCGACAGTCTCCGGATGGTTAATTAACTGTCAGACAGGTAACGTACCCATTTGTGTGTCCATCCATGTCGTATTTTCAAACACCCACTACGTACACCAAAGGAGTTCAGGTTATTGGAGAGACTCGTGGGGATGCCGAGGGAAGAGAAAGAGTAGTGAGATGAGAGGGACCACGACAATTATTTCACTGCCGAGCTTATCCGGAACTCCGCACCGTCAAGGAGAGGTGCAGCCCGTGCAGGTCCTTGACCTAGCTCAAAGAGGAAGAACACCTGAAAGACAACATGCTGAGGCGTTTGATCACCGGATCCACAGCCTGCGCATGTGCCTGTCCCCGCCCGATTCGGGCGCAGATTGCAACTCCGCGATTGTTCGTTGCGCTGCTATGGGCGGAGGCATCTGATATCTGCGATTTGCTTCCATGGAATGAGATTGAGGTCGATGTGACGAGGGAACATCGGTCCGAAGATACGTCCTTGACGAGATTGTGGCGTTGGCGCATGATGCCGAACACCATTCGAGGACCGCGATTTTTCCGAGAGTCACTGGACCCAGAGCAGACTGTGCAGGCCGCCTTTCAATGTCCTTTATTTCCGTGCGGCAGGGGCTTGGTGATGTTCTGGGTACGGAGCAAAGAATGCCCGACTGCGTCGCGCCCACCGGAACAAGGAACGAAGGCCCCGAGGGCCCGATTTCGCCGCAAGTTACAAGCATTCCGATTGCTGTTCATGCACCGTCGGGCAAGAAGTTCAGAACGTCTTCCGTCCTGTTGTGGCTCTTTCAATGGTATCCGACGGGGGAGGTGGCTGACAGCTTGAATTGGGCCTCAGATATTCGTGGATCAGGATCCTGCAGGGCGTAGGGGTCCCATCGTGCTCCCCGAAGAGGTTCAAACGCACGTCATCGGACTGTCGGAGGCTATGATCGTTGAGGAATTCGGCAGCAGAGGGTGCTTTGATTGAGGGTGGTGGGTGGGATGTTGGTTTTGGAAACTCGCTCCTCTGAAGATACAGTAGATTGCGCTGTTCAACCGCAGTATTTTCGGGGACGAAACAGCTTGATTTTGGTGTTCAGATGCACGTTTCGAGATACTTGACGAAAAGGGATCGAGCGTTGTAGTTTATGGTAGATGGTTCGGGGGAAGACAATTTGGTAACCAAAGCCTAAAAGGAACGGTGGGGCGTCATGATTTTTGGGAAAATCCTAGCATGTTCGCACATAATAGTATTTCTGGATCCACGCAGTGCGAAGAGGAAGCAGGGCTAAGAGTAGTGATGTTCTGGCTTTGGCTTGGCCTGAAAGCTATGGCTTTGGCCCGGCTTGGAGTGGCTTTGGCTCGCCGAAATTCCAGGCCAGGCCAAAATAATTGGCCTTGGCTTGGCTTGGCCTGGCTGGCCTGAGCCATGGCTTTTCATCAAATTTATACCTGCACGAGAACAAAGGTGTGGAGTGTTTGGATAAAATTCTTGAGGGCTAGAGAGGTTCCAACCTCATTAGTATCTTATTAGGTACAACCACAACGGCTCAGAGACCTTCTAGAATGGATGTTGAATTTTTTTTCTGTTGGATCTACACCTTCCGTGGACCATTTGAGTGCGAGTCTGTGATATGGCACTTCATTGTAGCTCTGAATGGTGGAACAACCAATGGAGTTACATCTATGGAGTCTCGGTGAGTGTTTTGGTCAACATTTTGTTGACCATATTACTGCACACAGAGGTGGTCCAGAAGCCTTGGCTTTTTGGCCTGGCTTTGGCTCAAGAGAGGGTCAGGCCAGGCCAAAAGCCCCATCAGGCCAAGATTTTGGCTTGGCTGTGGCCTTGGTACCAAAACCAAAAAGCCATGGCTTTTTGGCCTGAGGCCAAAGCCAGAACATCACTAGCTAAGAGCTAGACGATTTACCAGATCACCAAAATGAACGAAGGAGGCTCTTTTACTACGATTAGATGAGAATCCCTTCCCCCGAAAGTTCCATCGGATCGATGCCATCGACTGAAGAAAAATTAAATTATGTAAAGAAAATTGAAAAGTTGAAATCATTGTTGACCCTTCTTTAAAGTGGCTGGATACACACCTGGAGGAAGGAATTGGAGATTGAGTAGGCCGTAATGAACACCGCCGTTTCGCAGGTATGCGGTTAACAGAATATAAGATGGAAGGAGTGGACTCGAGCCGGTTTGAGGTCACGTGTCATGTTCAGATCGCATGATATGAGCGGTTGATCTCCGACGGTTCGTTCGAGGCCCCAGAAACTTCAAGTTGAACCTAAAGAACTCGGAGCGAGACTCGGAGGCTTCGGGAGAACACGGAGCAAAACCCGAAAAAATGCAATCGGATCCGCGCCAAATCCGCGCACCGAGCCCCGTTCGAGATCAATTGACGCGATACTCTTCCAGTACATCGCTTTCCGTGGAAGTGCTGGCACAGGTAAACACAAGGGATATAATTATGGGGGTAAAAACTTTTTATCTATAAGGAATTGAGGCAGCTAGATTATATTGGGCAGTCAGAGTACACGATTCTGGGCCGATTATGATCACGATTATGGACTGCGATTATGCTCGATTTTAATCGTGGGATAATCGCTGTTAATCGTGAATCGTCCAGAATCGTCGAATCGTGTATAATCGCCTCCGGGGGAGATTATGCAAACGATTTTGGACGATTCACGATTTTATGTGTCGAGAATCGCGTCTTAATCGTCGATCATAATCGCTCCATAATCGTTGCTTAATCGTCTACTCTGACTGCCCCCATTTTGATTCTACTAGATACTACTAAGATAGGAATCCAATAGGAATCGAGTGAGATGCAAAAATCGAAAACGTGACCGGACCGACTTCCATATCGGACTTAACACTCCGAGTCGGACTTTCGGTCGCCCACTTCTTTTCTTTTCTCCTCTCTTCCTCGGAGCCTCCACATCTCGTATCCAGTGTTCTCACAAAATCTGCCTACAGTGCGATACCTGGTACTGCACCACCGTTCTTGGCCGGATCCTGGGACAATAGTCTCAGATCATGCTCGATCTAGTTAGCTTTTCACAATTTCCTTCCTAAAGACCGGACTGATTCTAGGTGTTTTCACCCAACTTTGGCACGGAAACAGTCGAAACTAAGATGATACCAATCCCCAGTAAAAGATGCGAACGCAGGCGCCAATCGTGTGCTCCTCACCATCGAGTTTGTCCCTTTGACTTAGAATTTGTTCCGTGATCTGCGACGAGGCTCTCTCGCGCGGCGTTTCGATGATCGTCTCGTACAACACACCGATATTCAGCGGTTTTAAGTCACTAAACCTGGCGATGCCGCTGCCACTTCTCCGCTGCGTGGTCGCCGGAATCTCCGTGTACAGTCCACACAGCCCGCTTGATGGCGTATCTAGCAGGATAAACGATGGCCTGGCGCAGTGCACGGGCGCGGATCCGAAAGTGGTTAGCATGCTGGACACCAACCCCGACACTTAGCTGTGGGGCGGCGGTGAGGCCTGGTGTGTGGTTTTCGACCCGCCGATTTTCATGCAGGTGCTTGAAGACCGGATTAAGCAGTCTCAGCTTGTCGCAGAATCGGTTTTCTTTTCTTTCAAGTGCTCAGGGGTGTGTTGACGTACCACCGGCGACCCGATTGTCTGCATCGAATATTCCTCAGTTCCTCCCGACCGTTTAGTGAGCACGTTTGCGATCTGCGCTGGCTCTGGTGGGTCGCGACTAAGCGCGAAAGCCGACGTTTACCTCACCGGCGAGATACAGGATGCAACGACCTTCCAGCCTTCTATGTAGACTCATAGTATTCTTATCTTTCGCTCAGCATGGAGTATCCGCGGCTGTTGCTGTAGACACGCACGTCATCCTGTGTAGGCTGTACATTGCAGTTCACAAGCCCACTTATCAAACTGGAACAACTTCTGCACGTTTTTAGGTACGCATACTAACACCGAGCGCTAATAGTTACCGAGGGAACTCGATAAGCAGGCTAGTTCGGCTTTCGGCGCGTTCCAGGTCATCCTTAGCGAGACTGACGCGCATCCCTCACGATTTGTGTGAGGAGTACGGGGGTGCGCTGTCGAGTCCGCTGCGAGCCTTTTTCTGTTTTCCATTTGAAGGGCCTCCCATAGCGTTTTATTGTCGACAGAGATGACCTTTCCTTGTCGATATAGATGAATGGATGAACCCACGATCGGTAACTCAGCGGTTTTATTAACAAGCTGACAGGTAACTCTTTCGGTACTCATTGCTTTGCGTATCGCTGTCCGACTCTACCAAGAAGATTGCCGTGACTGCCAGGATTCAACTGGTCGTCGCGCCTTTTGTGATATGTTCAGAAGATTCGTTCTCGAGCCTCGGAGCCAATGAATATGCAATTGTACCCTGTTGAAAGTTGAGCGCTTATCTTCGAAGCCTCGGAACTCCGCATTCACTGCTCGGTAACCACTATCCGAGTCTAAACGTATCCTTATTCTGGCGATCTGCGGCGTGTCCGACTCTCGCTCTTGGTTCATTTTGACGCTGATAGTCATTACAGAGTGACAGGTGCCGGCAGTATGTATTTGAGGGTCAATATTCCTCACACAAGGCGCGCAGATTGCGCGATGGGTTCTTGCCGATATGTCTGACTGAATGAGCACGTCAATGTTGCAGATCTGGGAAAGCGCGTCAACCCTTGCCTATGTGGCTCGGCGGCTGCCAGTGACAGCGTTGGATTGAAAATGGCCGGTTCAAACCTGCGCCAGCCTTTTACTTTCTGGCTCAACGGTCTCACGATCAGACACGGTTCCGTCTGGCTTACATCTCGGCATTTTTAGAGACCGATGCTTCCCGGTGAATAAGCCCATTCTCATCCTATTACGAGCACGGGGTGACAGTTAAATGCTTGATAAGTAGAACCTGTCACGGAGATATGCTCCGCCGCGTAACCCGTGAGGGCTTTGTTTTTTCCAGGATTTCTCACCAACACACTTCCGACGAACGGTCTATTCCCAGGCTAGACTCTGATTGTTGGAATTCTAGTGTCCTTTGATAATTCTTACCGCTCGGCATAATCCGACGCTATTCCCGATTCATTCGGGCGATGTTCAATTTTGCAAAATGTTGTACATACCTGTGTCAATATATTTTTGTTGGAACGACGACCAAGAGCGGATCGCCATCTTCCACCCCAGATTTAATGATGCTCCAAACAAGCGCAGTTCAGAAGGCAATGGAGCAACCTTGCCATATTAGAAATACGTTTCCGGCGCAGCGTTTCTTTTCCAATGCCAGACGTGAACAAGATGCCTAGAATGTCTGGCAGGTGCTTATCATGTTCAATTACGCCTTCCTTTAGACGTACAATCTGCCAAGCAGGGCTAACAATCTGCTCTGCTCTGCGTTCAACATGTCATCACGATCTTCAAGGGGCGTTCGCGTTCCGGTCCGACTAGGGGACGATGATGCTGTCTGATCTTGTAAGACTGGCCTCCATCAGAGATTGCATAGATGTGAAGACTCGCTTAACTTCCGCTTGCCAGTGACATATCGGACGAATTTCTAGGTAGACTATTGCTGCGCATCACAACGTCATGAACTCCGAACAGAGCGGGTCCGTGACAGATGCCACAGCCCTCTCTCCCACAAGCGAGGAAATTCCGGAATAACCCGAGCGTTCCCGAATTCCAATATGTATCTGGCATGTTTCTGAATTGGTGCTCTACTTTTATCGTCGGAACGACGCTAGAACCTCGCTCATCCCTTCGCAACCAGTGAACTCAGAGGAAGCCTGGGTATATTATTAATGTACACTGCGCGCTGGCGCGTCCTAGCCAAGGAAATCTACATAGCAGGACAGCAAATATGTTATGTGTCTCAGACCCACCGACAGACCCGCGTACCTTCCGACTGGTCCGCGATGAGTTCGGACTTTCGGGACACCTGCAGTGAACGCGCAATTTACTAATTGATCACGACCGCAGTAGCTCACCTTTTTGTGAAGTCGCATTGAAACCACCTCTGAATCTCTTATGCTCGCAGGCTCAGGCTAGGATATATACAAGATATATATCACTCTGTGCGTGGAAGATGAGGTGGGGTATATCTCCATGAAGGTAAAATATACTTCCGTACTGTGGGCTCGGCAATCGCGCAATCAGGCGCTACTGGCAGGCTGCTGCTGCAACATTCTCGCTACCCCTTGCTCGGGACCCATGCGCCTCTTGGGACACGTCCACCTCCGGGCTTCTAAGTGCTTACGCGCTCACAGCCCTCTGTGAGGGCTGGGATGGACGCGCACAGAGGATCCATTGGCGGTTTTCTTTCCACGCCATCGTGATGGGGCAACCTCTGGAGCCGTGCAGAACCGACTTCGGCGACTGTGCGCTGATACTTTGGACGGTTGATTGGCCGTCGGAGGGACATCGAAGGAGCTGTCTCGGGAAGGCTTCGCGCTGTCGTGTGAGGTCTTTTGCTTGCCTCGTTACATAATTGGCACCCATAAATTCAAGGGGCGAATGTAGAGGTCAGTTAGGTCACTTGAAATTCTGTCTCGCTTGGAACGAGTCGCCCTAAAGATAGATAAAACTCCGATTGAATACTCCACCAAGTGCGGGAGAAGAACACAGCGGATTCGGCGAATAGTTGGTGTTCTTGTCAACAATCTGGATCTGACTGATACATCAAGTCCTCAGTGCGCCTTTGATTTTGGGTCGACAGTACTGTACTCAGTCAAGCCGGTTTTGATATTTCGACGCTGCAGACCACGACTCACAACCGGCGAGCGTAATCCGTCTTGCTCTTCCGTAATATGTCTTCTCTTTCCGGAAGATTTTTGCTGGCGTCAGTGACGCCTGTCATTTTGCAGCCGGTCCACTCCCGTGTCGCTGACAAGTCGAACGATAATTCAAGTCAAGAGAAGATCACGAAGGCTAGGCTTGTAGATCTCTTCAAGTCAGACTAATGTCGTTCGTGACGACGGCGCCCGAAAGGCGGCGGAAACCAGAAGCCGCCACCGAGCAGTTGAACACGGCCAATCGCATAATCAACAAGCGCAACGTAGATCCAATTCAAAGATAAAGATATAGACCAATGGGAATATTCGCATGAGTATTGAAAGCCAGGCATCGCGAGAATCTTGGAGCGCTCTACTAATAGTTATAGTATTTGCGTGCATTGATTACGAAGAACAGGGCTTACCGAGGGCCGTTTTGCCCAGGCATCGCAATCTTCAGTCTGGGGCGCTTCTACAAATTGCTATAGCATTTGTGTACATTGATTACGAAGAACAGGGCCGCTGTGTCGGAGTCGCAGCCAGGCATCGCGAGAATTTTATTCTTCAGACTTCTACAAATTGCTATAGCATTTGGGCATCGATTACGAAGAACAGATCCGCTGTGTCTGCGTCGTGACGTCTTGAGAACATCATTCAAATCGAATACGCTGAGCCGAATCCCTGCAAACTGTTTCGTCGGCCGCGGAAACCCACCTCACCAGAACAACGAGGATGAAGAATTTTTCATGCGTTCCCCACGAATGCAGGAGACGCTCCACACAACGTGGGTGGGACTGGGTATTTAATTTGCCAGTATCCGGTGACCTAGAACAAATTGGTTCTACCCCACGAAAGGAGCCAATTGGAAGATTCGAGAAGATGAGAAGCCGAAGAACCAAAGGCTAAGTCTCGAATCGCAACATTGCAGAAGATGGCAGAGGACAGTAGGACATGATGCAGGAACGGAAGAAGAAATCAAGATAAGGAAGGTGCCCATTTGGAGTCGTATCCTCACAGCAACTGTGGGATCTAATGAGATCACACCGAGGCAGTTGATGGTGATTGTCCGTTGCCATGGTTCAAAACAATGACATCATATAGTTGTACAGTGCGATAAATCCAATCCAATCCGTATAGTACAAGGACGCGCACAATTAGGTGATTACACGAGAGCGTGGCAAATGGTGCTATAGCAGGTTGAAAGCAACGATCTGGAACGCGTCAATGAGAGATGCTAGAACCGATGAGACGCGACGCACATTCTGAAGGGCTACTTGTCGATGTCGACTAAGATGCGGGATGCGATGATTACTCTGGAGGAGGGATCAGGATTTAGTAGGGGGGGAAGACATGAGTGAGCGTACTGAAAGGGCAGTTGGATCTGAGATGCAAAGTGTCAGCATCTTATCACCAGCGAGTAAAGAAGGGGCAACGCACGCATGCTCTCCGCCTCGCCAGCCACAATGGCAGCACTGGGGGCCATTCTGATTTATAGGTTTGGACTCTGCGCTCTCGCGTGTGTTGGCTGCAACAACAGCGGTCTCAGCGGTGCGCTGGACGGCGGGGACAGCGGTAGCGGTGGTGTGCATAGTAGAGCAGAGGATGAGAGCGAGGAGAGAGTTGAGTTAAATGTGTAAGTGGGAAGAGGGGTGGGGAGGTGGTCGACAAAACAAATTTCCTCGGCCTTTTATCCTGCTGCAGGTAATCCAACTATTCTGGGCTGTTCCGTAATCGTGGCGCGAACTCCGGAGTCCTGGACAGTGGGTGATGTGTGACAATCGCTGTATTACCTAGGACCGATGATTACCCCAATATAGGTCGGATCCGGAAAATCGGCCCCAATCTGACTTTTGTCCGGACTTTTCAAATATTCCCACGCTTTCTGGGGCTGCAGAAATCATTTTCTCAGCAAAGCGGTCATTTTTCATGTTTTTTGCTCGAAAATTTTCTCAAATTTTGTCCGGACTTTGGGATCCGACCTATATTAGGGTAATCATCGGTCCTTATTACCTGCGTGCCGTGAGCGTGCCAGATCGGGTGGGGCCTTAAATTGACCGACCGGAGCTATGGTAGTATTTGGTAGAACAGCCGACAAGCGTGGCCTACACCAAATGGGCGGACAATTCTACCTGACAACAGCGCGGAACCAAATCCCGCAGCCCCTTGAAAGATATCTTTCGGCGTTCGAAACCTTATCCAATCCGTTGGAAGCCTGGACCCATCAATCGTGTTTGGTCACAGGACCGAGGTACAATCGCGTTCGAGATCTGGCAGAAAAGAGAGAGCAAAGAAGTCGCGTCTCGTGATCAGCCTGCGTGTCACCGAGACCTACGATATCCGGCGTTGAACTCAGGGTGAGCGCTTGGGATGTTGAAGAAAGGGCACGCTTTCCGAGAACAAAGAAAAACGTGGATCAGTTTCAATGATGGTCAACCAGTGCTGGGGTGGAGATAGAGGGCCGCAGAGACATGCAGTTATCTCACATGCATCTCGCACGACTCGATAATGGCGATCGGGTACCCAAGACAAACTTTTGACGGCACGCATTTATCCGTGAGGAGAGGGGACAGATACATTCAACAAAAACAGGATAGGAATCGTAAAACAAGCACGCATCTAAAATGAACCAGCATCAGCGCTTCTGCAGGGTATGTTTAATTTTCACAGCCCACCTACCACCCCGCAGGCCATGTCGTCACTCCGCATTCCCTTTGTTCTTCCTTGGCGCCTCTTTGTACCACTCGGGTACCTCGTGGGCCTTGGGTATCGCGCGCTTGCGGAGCTCTTTGACCTCCCTCGCCTCCTCTTCTTCTCTTTCCCGCCGCTGTACCTCCCTCGCCGCCTCGAGCTCCCTCTCCTTCTCCCGCACCATCTCGTCGAAGCGCTCGCGTTCCTTCGCACGAGCGTCCGTGCTGAACGCGATCGGGACGGGAACCGTCGGCGCCAAGTGGGAGCGTCGAAGCGCGCTCTGCGCGGCTTGCGACGCGTGCATCGTCTTGAAGTCCGGAATACTGTACGCCTTGACGCGGCTCTCTAGCGGCCCGCTCTCCGACAGCCCCGTTCCTTGGCCCGCCGCCGGGAACTTGAAGTCCCGGGGCACAGTGGCGTTAAGCATGCTTGCCTAAATACGCGGCGGTGAGTGAGCACATTAAATCTACGCGGCGCGCCAATCAGGTAACGAATTGGGGTGCTTACGTGCTTTGCGGTGGAGGACGACGACGACGCATCCGACGCCACACCATGCGGTGCGCCCGACAACTTGGCGCTTTTATCCTTGACTCGCGGGGCGCCGCCGGCCGAATCCACCGTACGCGAGGTAGCAGCCTGCGGCTGAGAGACGTCGCGCGCCCGGCGCACAGGTTGCCTGCGAACCTGGGCGGGTGCAGAAACGATGCGCGCACCACCGCGTCCGCGCGTCGAACGCGCGCGAGCTGCATCGGCCAACAGAACGCGTGGCCCAACCTCCGCACCCCCGACCTTGCTCTTCTTGCTCCGCGTAAGGGCCACCGCGGCGGCGGACGCCGGACGTTTCGCGGACGGGCGCATCGGCGAGAGCGCACGCTCGCCTCCCGTAGCCACGTCCTCAAAAATAGCATCGACGGGCTTCCGCGGCGAGAGCTGCGAGAGCGTGAGCGGACCCTCGTCGCGGCCGTTTTGCTCCATCCTCGGATCATGCGCGTCACCCTCGCGTCCGATATCAGCCTCCCCCATGAGCGCAGCGCCTGGCTCCGAGTCGCCGTCGACGAGCATGGGATTTCCAGCGCCATCATCGGATAGTGGGTTATCAGAGATCACTTCTGCATTTTCCAATGCGGCGCCCGAAGACCTGTGGTCAATTAGCACGGACTGAGATGTATCACGGAGTCGTTGCCTACATCATGGTGCCTGGTTCAGCCATCACGGCGCCACCGACGTCCGCAGGGGCCTCCAAAGGGTCTGCGTGATGCCCGTCGCCATCACAGCGCGTTTCGGCGTCGTTGGCGACAAGGTGAACTCGGCGGCCTGTGCCTGGATTTTTGTGGACGGTAGTCGTGGTCGTAGTTGTAGCCGGTTTGGATTTGGATTTGGATTTGGCCGGCGCCGCTTTCGTTTTATGCGCAGGGCCCGCAGACGTTCCTTTCCCTCCAAGGACAGTCTAATCGAAAGTGGTTTCAGCGTACGGATAGATAGATAGATAAAATGGATATCTAGTGTGACTCGTACCTTGGATTTCGGCGCGAGCTTATTGGATGCGGGTTTGGAATTGGTGGCATCTTGCAAATTTTCTGTGCTACCCGCGGCGGGCGGCGCATCGGCGTCCCCGCTTTGCTTGTTCGTGCCCTCCGCCTCCGAATGCAGCTGAGAAAGCGTCAAAGGATCCTCGTCGCATGGGTCGTGGTGCATCAGCGGGTCACCCTTCGGGCTGGTGGAGCGGGACGGAGCAACGATCTCCAGGTCATCCTCCCGCGGCGCACCCATGTCCACGTCCGCAACGCCATCGACGACCATCGGATTATCAGCGCCCGAAATATCACGATCGGATGGATCGCCGCGGGCAGCTAGGGTCAAAGCCGTGGCGCCATCGTCGCGCATGGCGTCCCGAATTTCCTGCGCCAGAACGTCGTCCGCGCCGGTGTCCCTGGGCACATCGTGGCGGGTTTGGGGCTCCGGGTTGTCGTCGGACTCCGAGGGCCTGGGAAAACAAAAGCTCAGTCAGTCCCGCGCTATCGCGGAGATGCGTTTGCGCACATGGTCGGCCAAGATCCCATCATCGCTTGCCCGTACATCACGAGCCGCGCCGCCATGCCGCCCGTGCCCGCGTCGCCAGGAGCCGCGGTGGAGTCGACTTTATCGCCATCGTTATCGCGCTGCGGTTGAAGAAATTTGCTCGCGCGGCGACGGATCGAGCGTGGTTGTTTGGAACCCGGGCTTTGAGTTGTCGTCAGTTGAGCGGATGTCGTCGCTTTCGCCTTGACGATCCCGCCCGATGCGACAGTCTGATTTAGATAAGCGAGCAAATTCGAGGACATAATCGAGGATGGTATTGAGCCGCACACCTTTTTAGATTTCTGAAGAACCAGCGTCGTTAATTCCTCCGAAGATGCGGGCGGAAGCGCGGTGGTGGAGCTGTGAGTACCAACAGCGGGACCCTCTGGATACTCAGGCGGATGTGCAGCCGTGCCTTCCTCAACGGAGCGTAATCCCACCGATGTTCGGGAGGTATGATGCTGGCCCGAGATATCCTTCAAAATCTTGCCACCGGCTTTCGAGACTGGTTTGGGCGGTGCGAGGGGGTCAGCGGGGGCATTTAGGGCTAGGAGAGTAGATGGGATAGATTCCGCCTTGACCGGCGGAGTGATGTTCTCGACAGACATTGGTTTTGACTTGGAGCGGGCACTGTGGGTGGCAGAGGTGGGTTTCGGCACTCTCGAGGCGATTTGAGAGGATGTCGGATCATATATGTTGGATCTTGTCGTCGAAAGTAAAGATTTAGGTCCCGAATGGGTGGGTTTAGGTGAAGACGCCACGAGAGCCGGGGCGGAGATCGGTGTGAGTTCACTGAGAGTCAGTGGCGCGTCGTTCGTACGCAGGGGCGCCGGGGACTCTAATAAATTCTCTTCCGCTCCAAAAAGGTCGTCACATTGGCCACGAAGAAGATCGTCCGCAGAATCTGTCGGGATTTGGAACGAAAACGACGCGTCGGATATATCTGGCAGATGACGAAGGCTGATTGAGCCGGACATGGCGGGCTAGTATTCTAGGGCTCTGGTAGGCAACCTGAATGGAACTGAACCAGAAGACGGACTCACTTGGGTGGATTAGACGGATGGGCGCTTGTATACGGTCGCGGTGGCGGACAAGCGAGGACGCGTTTGCCAACAACACGTGAGCGGCACGTGAATATAAGCGAACAGGAACCAAACAAACAAAGTACAGCCTTTCTTCCACTTACCTCTTCGAGGCTTCTGGTCTTCATTTGTCTACCTGACGCATACGTATCCGAGGTTTGCAGTCTGGGAAATATTTCTGATGCACGTCTCTAGAATTTCTTAGGCCATCAAAACATCGGTCTCTTAATAGATATTTTTCATGGTCCTATCATTCGAACTTTATCTCACTTGCACCATCTCCCTGCGCAATCACCGCCCGTTCCCCGAGATGGAAGCACCGGCTCAAACCCCTTCATTAAGCGAACGCTTCTCGCCTGTCGAAATACCGGACCAGTCGGACTTTCAATACAATACATCTCGGCGTCTTCCGCCCCAAGTCTGGGTATACCAGCCGCGGCAGCTGAGATGATACACGGATCGCGGGTGGAGCGTATAGCTCCTTGGTCTAGACTGTCCCAAACGCCCACATCCCCCACAATTTCAAAAAGAGAAGAAAAAACAATTCAATTGGCCTCATGGTGAATCTAATTTACCTCCTTGAAGCTCCTTCTCCTCTCCAAGGAGTGAGTTCGGATAGCGTGGCCGAAGGATCCGATCGACGCCGAAGACCCCTCCTCATCATGCTTCCCGCGTCCAGAATCCAGAATGTGGGTTCGTTCAGTTACTGCCAGGAATCAAATCCGGGACAGGGACCACGAAACCCAGAAGCACGGCACTTTCCCGGACATCCACTTCAATTCAATGCGCCCCGCCCCTGCCCCTGCGCCAACTTCGAAGGGAGGCAGGTATTGATTTCCACTGCTGCCGACAGATTCCCTATCACTTATTCACTAACAGACAGACGCTGGGACAGTACTAGTGCTAGTGCAAGTGCTGTCACTCGACAGCGTCGCAATTCAACCCGCCAGATGCCGCCTGGGCATCTGCCACCAACGTTGCTCAGGTGCCCCCAACTCCGTGTTCTCGTGTATATTCGCCTTGATCAACACGGCTCGATATCAATCAGGCTCTCCACGGGATACTCCGACTGACCGGGCGGACCATCATCGCCCTGGTGGGTTCCTAGTTTCCAGGGAAAGTTTAACCGTGCGCCATGAAAATTAACAGCGCCCGCAATGGAAGGGGCCCAGCTTCTTGGAAATCTACACAGGTCGAAGCTGATTCATGCCAGCTGCGCCATTTACTCGTTTGGTGAAGTATACCGGCCAGGGCTCCATAAAGATAACGATTGTAGGTTAACTTTGAACAAGCCCATATCCCAGCCAAGAATCCGGCCTAGCCTCGCGCAATTCGCATTCGCTGACGTTGTATTTATCTTTCATTGAAGGTACAGCTCGGATACCCGGACTATCATAATTAGCGTATATTACGCGGCCTACAAAGACGTGCGAAGCTACGGAAGGTTAAAACTGAATAGAGTTACTTCCTTTCTGAATTTCTGCAGTGTAATGAGCGCTGTGAGGTGTACGTTATGTATGGAAAGCCACAGTACTACGCTCCCTTGATGGCTGGTGATATGGCGTCAAGAGAAGCACGCTGAACGCGATAATCAAGTTGGGTAACATGCTTGAAACACTGACGGTCGGACAGGCATTTCAAAAAGATTCTCAAGTAGTGCTCGGGCAGAGCACCTACGAAACAGACACATCCGTATTCCTTACACAAACTGCAAGGGATTTGCATCGCTCTCGCTAATGATAATCTCGAACGCGCCCAGAGCCGAATTAGGCGCTGCAGCCTGTTGTTCAAGGTGCGCACGCAGCTTCGTCGCAAGCTTCGGCAAATATCCGCGTTCGGTGTTGGTGTGCCCACCTAGAAACGTGTGAAGGTTATTTCAATGTAATGCACCGCCCTGTGAGGTATAATGCGAAGCTTACACAGGATGACGTGCGTGCCTGCAGCAACAGCCGCGAGTACTTCGTGCTGAGAGGAAGATAAGATTACTGTGAGTCTAGAAGGTTGGAAGGCCGCTTACATGCACCATCTCGCCTGTGAAGTAAACGTCGGCTTTCGCGCGCAGCGCGCTGAACATATCCCCGCCCGAGCCAGCGCAGATCGCGACCGTGCTCACTAAACGGTCGGGACGCACCGGGGAGTATCCCACCTGGACTATCGAGTCGCCGGTGGTACGTCAATGCACAAACCTCGAGCGTCAGAAAAAAAGAAACTAACTCTGTGACAAGCTGAGACTTTGTTTAATCCGGCCTTCGAGTACCTGCATGGAAACCGGGGGGTCGAAAACCACGCGCCGACCGTCACCGCCCCACATCTCAGTCTCGGGCTTTGTGTCCAGCATGCTAACCGCCTTCGGGTCCGCGCCCATGCACTCCGCAAGCCAATCGTTTATCCCGCCAAATACGCCATCGAGCGCACTGTGCGGAGTGTACACGGAAATTCCGGCTGCCACGCAACGGAGGAGCGTCCCTTGCAGCGGCGTCGCCAGGTTCAGTGACTTTAAACCGCTGAATATCGGTGTGTGGTACGAGACGATCATCGAAACGCCGCGCGAGATAGCCTCATCGCAGACCGCGGAGGTAAGACTGCACTTGCCATCAGAGGAAGCAGAAATCAAAGTCAAAGGGACAAACTCGATGGTGAGGAGTACACGATGGGCGCTAGCGTGCGCATTTTTTACTGGGGATTCTGATATAATCTGAGTCTTGACTGTTTCGGTGCCAAGTATGGGTGAAAAATACCTAGAACCAGTCCGGTCTTTGGGAAGATAGTTCTAAATAGCTGACTAGATCGAGCATGCTAGACTGACATTGTCCCAGGATCCGGCCAAAGCCGGTGGTGCAATACGATACATCGCGCTGCAGATAGCTTTTGTGAGAACACTGGAGACCAAAGCCATGAGAAGGTCGAGAAGGAGAGAAGGAAGAGGTTAAGCGCCCAGCAGCTGATTAAGCAAAGCCAGACACGTGATGTCAAACCTTGTTTCTCCATCCGGCCTAATTCCGACCTAGCATCCGCCTCCTCTTACTGTGTGATTTGTGGATCCGCGAGGCAAGGCGCTAGCAATATAGATTTTCTCCAAACTCATGAACCCCTCCGCTCCCGATATCAGTTTAGCTTGTCTGCCAAGCCTGGGCAGGCCTGGGCCCTAGTCTCTCTAGAGAGGCGCTGTAATGAAAACCGGCTCGTTCATCGTTATAAATCCGCCTCTTTGGTTAAAAAAAATTGTGTCAACCCCCACAGCGCGGGGGCATACTGGTGCGACCCACTCTACCGTACAAGGCCCGGTTCCGGGAATTCGAATACCACTGGTACCTGCTTCCCCGTCGGGGAATATTCCTTTACAAGAAGCTGGAAAACATTTGTGATATCTTCCCGGGCGCCGAATTAATAGCACTCGGAATGCTCACCGCCGAAGAGACGCCTGGTCAATGATTCTTGTACCGGCGGGTTCCGAAATAGTCGGATATTCAATTCCTGTGGACCCCACGCCGGTGGTCCTGATCGCGAAAAGCCCTCAACAAACGATATGCCATTCAAAGAAGATTCGCACAGTCTGCTAAGTTTACATAGGACCTGTGCATTGACTCTTGGGAACGACCACTCACATAGTTTTGGCTGCATAGCGAGCACCAGTCTGCCGCCCAATCTCCGACAGGACATCCTGCCGGACGCATCTTTTGCCTGAGCCAGATCGACCCCGATTTCGTGCTGCGGAAGCAATTCGCAGAGATCACCAAGGCACGATCGCTTTATCTTTCCTTTTGAGGCCAAGGGCTCGATTTCCAACATCGAAGTACGACACTCCCGTCATGTACCCTTTCGTCTAGCTGTCCACCTATTCGACTTACTCCTGGCCTGATATCGAAGGTTCCAGGATCCAGAGCGCCCCTCTCCACGAAATGCCATAACGCCATATTTACCCGCGCTGCCAGCCACATGGACACACAAGTGGGTACGTTATGGCAGTTATGCTTTACTGAATTTGAGGTCTTAGATATAAACCCAATCAAACGAAGACCCGTTCCTCGTAATCCTAATGGGCGCGTCGTCGACTTTATAATTTACCGTCATTCCATGGACCATCGGCAATTGCTCTGTTCGTTACAAATGATATTTGGGCTCGCGCTATCCGCGGATCCCTCGTGTTGACCCAGCAAACGCTCGGACCACGCGATAGGTCTGGTCCACTCCACAGATAACCACGGCGTATCTTTAATCCTGCTCGCAAGTTTCCTGTTCGGGTATCCATAGGCGCTCTCAAATCCCGGAACCGCATCACGAAGTCTAGTTTTCATTTCCGCTCGGTTTCCTTGATCTTTCCAAGCCGACTCGTATCCGCCGCGTATACGGCTCATTTATAGTCCGCTCAGATCCTTGAGCAGATCGTATCTTACCCGGCGAACTAAATCCCCCGTACTCATTGCGTGCTCGTGGCACAGCTGGTCGTCGAATTGCTTGTCCACCGGTCTTGTATCAAAAGATTATGTTATCGCGCAAATCCTAACTCCGGGTGGCTTCGGCTCCCGGCTGTAACTGCAGGCAGTCCTCAGATTTTTAGGCATGTTTCAGGTTTCATTCGGGACTCCGGAGCAGTTCTGCTCTTTCTGCACCACTGTTGAACTTGCTTGGTGTTATATAGTACGCGTCTGCGGAAATGGACGGAAGTGTGGTCCGGGATAGGTGCGCAACACGACTTCCTACCCCCAAAATCCCCACATTCTCAGATGCACGGCACACTCGTCACTTAGCCAGATGGGAGTGATTCCGACGGCCTTTTTAGATGATTCAATCGGGCCAAACGATCTATCTCTTCAACACCTCGAAGCCAGCATGGTCGATCTATGTGTATCTCCGCGGATTCGGGGGGTAGTCTTGAGAACACTATCTACAGAAATTTTGTGAGTCCGCGGCCTCCGCCTCGTTTCGCCCGGTTAAAAATATCCGGAAGTATTTATCATAAATGAACACCTGACATACTGGTCCAAGGTTCTCGTTCGAGGAGCTTGTCACGGCCCTCCGCAGGAATCCAGTGAGCAGACAGCCACGCTCAATTTTGCTCGGTGTGGAAGTCTAAGATAATATAGAGATAAGAAAAAAACGGTGTTATCCCCAAGGCGTGTAATTTGAGCAGGCAGGTATCCCCACGTTTCCCTTCTCCGCGGACAGAAAATCCCAACACCTGTATACACCCGCGGCCTTGCGACATCTCTGAGATGCATAAACAGAAACTCAGACGTCCATTGAGCTCGAGAAAGATGGATTATCACGACGTTCGTGGAAGCCTCGGGGACCTCGCGCTCTTTGGAATGCGAGTAAGCGCTCTGCGGATCGCAATTATAGGGGATTGCAATTATAAATTATAGGGTTTTCCAAATGGCGCAGCGCCGGCTTTCGAATTTCGCTAGTACAACAGTAATAGTACTTAGTCCCATTTACCCTCCTGAATGGTGAGCACTCACTAAAAGGGGCTATTTCAGAGGGTGAACACATGGAATCGACTTCAATAGACCTCCGCATGTTGCGCGCACATGTATCGAAAAAAGCTGATGCGTACTAGCTGTGCCGTGCCGTTGCCGTGCTGCTGTCGTGCTGTTGCCGTTCGGCGATCCTGGCACCCGGGGACCGCCGACATCGGCATCCCTGGCCCTTCAGTGAAGAATGTGAAAGCAGGCGATAAAACCCTGCTGAGGTGAGGGATCTAGCCCGGCGGGGACGGAAGATCTACCGCATCGATCCTCTCATAATTCGTTGATATGGAAGACAGTATAAGAGCACCCCGCAGTTACTATTCCCTTGTCAGCCGTGCCCAAGCCGTTCACTGCTTGACGATTCGTCCTGATTCTGGAAACTTTTCAAGTTGTACAACAGGCACTGGAAAACGAACAGAGACCATATTTACCTGCGCTGGGAAATGCCATATGGACACACAAGTGAGTACGTTATGGCAGTTATGCTTTACTGTTGAATTTTGGCTCTTAGATGTAAACCCAATCAAACGAAGATCCGTTCCTCGAAATATTAACGGGCGCGTCGTCAACTTAACCGTCATTCCATGGAACATTGGCAATTGTTTCACTCGTCACAAATGATATCTGGGCTCGCGCTATCCGTGGATCCCTCGTATTGACCCGAATAAGGTCAGCAAACGCTCGGACCACGCGATAGGTCTGCACTCCACAGATAAGCACTGCATATCTTTAATCCTGTTCGCCAGAGTGTCCGCTCGCAAGTTGTCTGGAACTCGTGAGAGGGTGTATTCCCCATCAAAGATAATTAATTGTGCGCACCTTTGAAGCATTTTGCCGGGGGTCCGTTTACCGGGAATACGACTTGTGGATCTAGCATAGCGCCCAGTGACCGCCGACATCGGCGTCTTCCGGCCCTCCAGTGAAGACTGATGGAAAACGATAAAACCCTGCTGAACTGGTGGATCTGGCCCGGCAGGGATGGGTGATCCTTCGCATCGATACTCTCATGATTCATGGATCTGGTAGACAGTGTAAGAGCGCCCTACAGGTAGCATTCCCTTGTCAGCCGTGCCAAAGCATTTCACTGTTTGACGATTCGCCCTGATTCTGGACCGCTGAGACCACTGTGGAAAAGGTCTGGTTTTGGTAGGAGCGGAACTGTCAGCGAGGGCCCGATTAATGACTGGGATTTCAAAACGGGTTTCCCTACCAACCCGTAACGATGGACGCGACGAGGGCGAGGAACATACAGGATGGGCGGGTTTGTTGAACATCACGTAAAGGATCAAGAGGGGGAGCAAAAGCAAAGACATTCGAGAAAAGAGTGGGAAAGGTTGCAAGAGAGGATGCCGTGGACATCATGCAACCATTGATAGATTCTTGGCTTCATGCATCTTGGTAGGGTGATTGCAGATCGCAGGAAACTTGCCGAAGCTGTGCGATCTTGAATTACACTACACAGCTTCGCGATGCGCGAGGAGGATGTTTACATTTTGAGACAGCGAGAAACGCCCGTCCAGACCATCTACCACGTCGTTCTGCAAGACATACATCTATGCAGACCAGGATCTCGTCGGATGATTCCCATCCAAGATTTTGGAGGTTTCAGGCAACATCCAGAGGCGGATCTTCGAAAGGCCCGAATCCAGAGAAGATCCTTGGGACGCAGCTGGAAATTCCACCTTCAATCGAGAATAAATAACGCACTCGTGAACAAAGACTGATTGACCGCTTTACAACGACTGCGCGATGCTCTTGTTTGAGGCTCGAGTTAACACAGATAGGTGGAAGTCGAGATCTGTTGGGACACTGCCAAAATGAAGATACACAGTCACAGGACGATTAACTCACACAGAGGTTGTTTGCATTTGCCGAAGGAGGAGGTTGGACAGAAAATTACATACTAATCTCGCGACTTTGGTGACTCCGACTCGTTTTCCTAGAGCAAGATCGGATGACACGTACGTGCAATAAATCAGCCTCAAGTAAGTGCGTTTTCTAAACTCTACATCAACGGGTTGAGGACTGATCTCTCGCGAACCCACCGGTCAGAACATCCCTCCATCAAATGCGTCACGCCAGCCTCTACCACCTTCGCCGTCTCCCCTGGCGTTCCCCACCCCGCGCGCGGCGTGATCGCGACTAAATGCTATCTCGGGCACATCAGCACCACCTATGTGGGAGATGGAAAGTCAAAAACGCACCGCGCCCATGTGTTTTGCAGCCACATTCGGCATGTGCGGTTTTATCTCCCCACAGTGCGCGCGATACGCGGTCAAAAACGCATCGATGAGCTCGTTCGCAGACGCCGCTGTGTCCGAGGCAGGCTTGAACAGCGCTACTGTGTGCATCTCGGCGCAGAACTGGCCCACGTCGAGCGCCGCCACGCCTGGCTTCGCAAGCTCCCAGTCAATGACATGCACCTTGTCGAGTGAGTCAGTTCCGGTGCCGGTGCGGAGGCTAACAAAGACGTTCGCAGGGCAAAAATTGCCCATAGTTAACGTGTCGCGGGAAGTGTAGATTTCGGGCGTGCGCTCCTCAATGATGGCGCGGATGTCATCTAAATCGCTCTCGCATACGGGTTCAGGGAGGAGAGCGACGGCGGGCAGGTTGTCCGTCGTCAGTGTGGATATGAGGCGACCGTAGGTGATCCAGGCCGCGACTTTCTGAGAGCAAGGACAACATTTCGTTTCGTCAATGAAGGATGAAATGGATTGGCAAGAATATTACCTTGGCCTGTTCGTTCTTCTCGAAGAAATCCAACATGGACGGGTTGAGGGAGCCCCACGCGTGAAGCCGCCCGAGGAACTCGCCGAGAGCAAGGCCGATCTCCCGTGCAACGACGGGTGTCGGTGGTGAGCTCAGCAACAATTCTTTCAAGGTGAGTGAAGACTCCCCGCAATAGTCCATAATGATTACATGGGCTTCCTCATCGAAGTGGTACACTCCAGGTACAGTGGCACGCGGCCCGAGATTAAGGCATTCGTTGACTAGTTTCAGTGCCTGCACCTCAAAGCCCTGCAACGCAGGGAAACCAATACGTCAAACACGATAAATCATCATGATATTTCGCATACCTGTCTCTCGATCCCGAGGGAAACTTCCGGCGCCTCCAGAGTATGCGCTCTAGCATGCTTTAACACCACTGTGGAGCGCGTCTCGTATGGCGTCTCGAGGTGCAGGCGATACGTGAAGTTCTTAGTTACTCCACCTAATGGCGTGACAAGCGTACTCGCGAATGGCGTCGCAGAGAGATAAGCGTGGACGCCGTCGACAGTGGATAGATCGAGTTCCCTAGACGTCATGCTGGGGATTTTGCAGGTAAGTTATGCTGATGGCAACTCGTGATCCGGCGACTTAAGAGGACAAAAGTCCAGCGGAGTCATCATCAGACGGAGTCAGTCAGGATCTGGCGGTCGGTTCCGCAAATCAGTTCGAATATGTGTTTGAGCTTTCGTCGATCAGGGATTTGCGATGTGGGTAATGTGGGGCTACCGCGTGCATCCGAAACCGACTGGCTGTTGTCACTTATAAGAATCGAGGTCAATACTGAGGTTCGCTTGAATTGGTCGGCCATCCAGTAAGATGAACCTACAGGAAAACGGCAGGAGACTCCGAGTCGGAGTGGAAGTCTCGAGGAGAAGAGGAATTTCACGAACAATAACGATAGTTAGATGAGAATCAATTGGTCCCGAAGTGTCGATTTAGGGATACGCAGACAAATGGACAATCAGTCAATTCAAGCGATGAAAGCAGGAAACAAAGAGAGCTCCATCGCCAAGCGGTGGTGGAACTCGGAAATCACGTCTCTTTTACAAACTGCACGCAGACTCCGTCGACGATTTCAAAAGTATCTTCTTCCATCGGCACGGAGAGCCTGGTTGGATGCTCGGCGGGATCTGTATGTGGCTATCTCTAGGGCGAAGCAAGCGGCATGGCACTCCTACATTAAAGAGTTGGAACGGGTCGATCTATTCAAGGCACTGGACCGACTCAAGATTAGTCAATCGCCGGTTTTCCCTGCTATTGTCGACACTGCGACTGGACGCGTGGCGCTCACTCACATGGAACGCGGTCGTGTCCTTGGCCGCGCTTGGTTCGGCGATTTCGCAGCCGAAGTACCCACCGATCCTGTCGCTACAACCCCAGATGTGACCCCGGACATGAGCGTTGACCAGGCTGGTAACGGCACCCGGAGAAAGCGAGGGGGGGTTCACCTGGAGGTCGATCCTCTTGGTGAACTTCCGCCCTCGGCGGACAGGCAAGAGTCGCAGCCTGCCCCCATGTACACATCTGACGCACCGAGATCCCTATTGGCAGATCCCATCGCCTTAGCCGAATCCATCCCAATTGCAGATGAGCGCCCATGTCCTGCTGTCCCGGATGCCGAAGTCGACCGAGTTATCTTCTCGGCGCCGCCGTGGAAGGCGGCTGATCGCTACGGCATTCAAATGGGTCATGTTCAGCGTGCCTGGCCCGTCATTGCTGACAGGGTGCGCGACATTTTTAGGGCGTCTCTCCTTCTTGGCTGCAAACCTACCCCGTTCAAAGCCAACGTCGCCACTCCCATCCACAAACAAGGGAAAAAGGACAAGACTTCCACCAAAGCTTGGCGTCCCGTTGAAAACTACGAGCATATCTTGGCTAAACCTCTCGAGCGGCTGATAGCAGACCGCATCTCGTTCGATGCCGAGACTCTTGGCTTCATTGATCCCTCCCAGTACGGTGGCCGCCCGGGTCATAGCACTGTCCAAGCGGTTGACGGTTACATTCACCGGGTTAGATCGGAGCTTGATCAAGGCCACACCGTGTCTACACTCTTCTACGACCTAAAGGGCGCCTTCAACCGTATCTCGCACGAGGTGGTTCTTCAAGAGTTAGCAGCTCTTGGTTTTCCTCGTGCAATCATCCGCTGGGTCGCCACCTTCCTACATGAACACTTGGTCACGGTCGTAATCAACGGGGTGCGGACAGTCACCTTTCGCTGTCTCGTTGAGGGCGCACCGCAGGGTTCCGCTCTATCCGTCATTCTTTTCCTTATCTTTGTTAACCGGCTACTTCGTCGCCTCAGAGCTCTCGGTGTTTTTACCCACTGGTCATATGGCTTCGTCGATGACACCAATTTCAGTACCGCATCCAAATCCGTTTCCCAAAACATCTCTGTCCTCAACCAAGCCGCTCGTATCGCAGTCGAATGGGCTTCTGTGGATCGTGCTACTTTCGAGAGCCTGAAGACCGAGCTCATCCATCACCCGCTTGGTCATCGCGATCTCTCGGAATTCACGGTTTCTTTCGACGGCGAAGTCATACATCCATCAAAGGTGGTCAAATGGGTCGGCGTGTGGATTGACGAGAAGCTCAAGGGTGATGTTCATATCAAAGCACGGGCTGCGTCCGCTGCTCGTGCTCTGAATGCGTCACTTGCTCTTACGCATGCTGTCTGGGGATTAAAGCCCTTGATGGTCCGGGATCTCGCGCGCGCAACGGTTTTTCCGCGAGCAGATTATGGAGTCAACTCGTTCTTCCCGTTGGCGCCCCCTTTGCTCAAACCACTAGATCGCGTAAACAAATCTGTGGCACGGTGTATCACGGGTGGTTACCGCACAGCCTCGCTAGCAGCTCTCGAAAAAGAATCCGCCATTCTTCCGGCTTCACTTCGACTGGAATCCTCCCTCCTACATCGTCTCGCCCGCTACCTATCCCTCCCCCCAACCCATGGTATTGTTCCCATCCTGCAAGATGCCATCGAATCACAACCCCGGAACCCCAAGCTAGCCTCGGCCCTTCATTACGTCGAGCGCCTTCCATCAATCCGGTGGCCCAGCTCCGTTCCTGCGCAAGGCCAACGAATTCGTTCCAAAGCGGTACCTAGGCTCGTAGCTGCACGGCCAACAACATCCTGGTCCCCAGATGTGACCCCGGACCTGCGCGTCGACCAAACTGGTAACGGCACCCGGAGAAAGCGAGGGGGGGTTCATCGGGGGGTTAATCCTCTTGGTGAACTTCCGCCCTCGGCGGACAGGCAAGATCATTTGCCTGCCCCCGTGTACACATCTGATCCACCGAGTCTCGGTTTTGTAGAATCGCCCCCGCCTGGCGTCACAGCTGATTATTCGCTGGGTATGGAGCAGATCTTACCGGTGTATGCACCACCATGGGCAACCCCTTTGCCGGTAACTACGGTCATACCGTCGAAGGACAATGCGGTGAAGGTGCTGGAGGACATGCTCCTAGACGACGGTTTCCAGTCGTCCACGTGGTTTACTGATGGGTCTTTGCTCGGCGGACGTGCGGGAGGTGCGGCCGTTCGGGTAGAGAGAGGTGTCCAGCAGGAAGTGGTCATGATTCCTCTCGGTGACGGACAGGTCGCAGAGGGAGAGACGGAGGGGCTTCTTGCCGGGACTCAGAGGATTGTTTTCGGTGGCTCTGACAGAGGACTAATCGTCTCGGACTCACAAGCGGGGCTTCAAGGCGTAGTTTCAACTGCAGCTCGTCCGGGGCAGTTCCGCGCCATCAAGTACGACAAGCTCATCCGCGGTGCTATGCAGGTTATGCCTTCTTTCCATGTCACCAATCTCTGGACGCCTGCACACATCGGTACGCAGGGCAACGAACTGGCGGACTCGGCGGCTAAGGCAGCAACTCTCTTACCGCCCTCCCCCTCAGCTCCAGTCTCCCTAACAACATGCAGGCGTCGCATCAACGAGATGATCTTGGCTCGATGGCAATCCCTTTGGCGAGCCTCTCCCACTGGTCGTGCATTGAAGGGGATTGATAACTCCCCCCCATCACTGATCCTTCGTTCGCCTTACACCGCCTCTATTCCGCGCCGCATGATCACTATCCTTGCTCGGCTCCGCACCGATTTCTCCAGCCTCAACGCGACCAGGTTTCGGCTTCACCAAACAGATTCCCCGAGGTGCGAAGCCTGCGGCGCCTCATCTGAAACCCGCACCCATTATCTACTCCACTGCCCTGCGTGGGAGCGATATCGACCACCGTTGCAAGCCGCGTCTTACGGCGCAAATATCCTTGGTGCCGTGGATGTCCCGTCCCTGCTGTCCCATCCAAAACTCCTCAAAGCAGTCGTCAAATTCATAGATTCGACAGGCCGGTTCGGCCCGCCTTGATGTTTCCTCTCTTTCCTTTTCTCTCCCTCTCAATCTTACTTTACTCTACACTAATTACATCTTCCTCTCGCTCTCTCTCTTCTCTCCGAATATCCCCGTACCAGATCGGCAACCGCCTCCCCCCACATTTCTCTCTCCTCTCTGCGATGCGTAGTAACCTGATAAGGCAAATATTTTCCCAGTACGTACTCTACTTTTATCTCTTTACTTTTATCACTCGTATACTCATACATGTTCCTCATATCCCCCATACTTTACCTCTCCCCCCATTCCTGCCTTAGTAGGAGTACTGTCGCATAGCTATCCTTTAGCCAGGTACGATGACAATAGAAATTCAGTCAGTCAGTCAGTCAGGCATGTGGCTGTGTCTCACCACTCGTCACATCAGAAGTCACTTCGATCGCATAACAACTGTAGCGCGCTTTGCGGCAGAGCCCACTAACTAGTGATTGGATCAATATGTTCGGACTCCGACGTCCACAAAGAAAATTTTGGGTTGAACCACACATCCAGCTAGAGCTCTGTCAAAGACCATCATGCAAAGTTGCCAAGATGAAAGAAAGAAGATAACTCTGCGCTATGTTTATAACTAGAGGCCCCCATTTTTGCGCCTGCATAGCTAGTAATCAAAACTTCGAATCAAAGTTTCTGTGCCGGCCGGCACTACACGGTGTTTCGCGATGAGTAGCACACCTAAAAAAAAAGAAGATACATATTTTATCATCTGAAGTCGAGATTGAGTGAATTTCCCTATTGAGCTGTATATTTGAAGGACAAGTTACATTCACTATCCCAGCCTTCAGGCCCTCTAGAATACCTCCAATCATATTAAAAAATCTGAGCCAATTGGAGCACTATAGCTACTATCGAACATGTTCTGATGTCAGATAGTGGAAAACACCGAAAATTGAACTGGTGAATTATTTGAGATGCTTGGAACAAGTCGTAATACAGGGCACTGAGGAATAGGGGTGCTCAATTCTTGGCTCATCTGCCCATCTCATTTTTGCCCATCTCTTATTTGTTCGAAATAAATAGAGCTCTGATGATCCGAGTGATTGCGGCAACCGGCAGTCCTGCTTCCTCTTCATGATATCCCAAGAGATCAGTTTCATCAGGGTCAGCCTCTAGTGCAATAGAAGCAGCAATAAAACTCTCTGAAATGTGTGGGACATCGGTTTGGGTCTATGTCTTTCTGGTGCGCCGCATATTGCTTATCAAAAAGGAGGGCAGCCGGTTGTCGCGATCAGTCGGATCATCACAGCAGAGATGGGCAATTTTGAGATGGGCGAGATGGGCCAAGAATTAACACCCCTAATTGCATTGCGAATTGAATGAGGTTATTTCCAGAGAGAAGTGTTGAGGTTTGAGCTTGCAATTGCTGTTCTCGTGAAAACTTACCACAAACAGAAAAAAACAGCTGCGCCATAAATTCTGCTAAGTATAGCTAAGGGCTATAACAGACTTCTCACTCTGATATGTTTAAGTGTGTTCGAAGTGGCTGGAAATCTGAATACATAGACTCTGATTTTGTCATAGTTCTGTAATTGCAGCTGGAGTAGACCGTGAAGGCGGAGCGGACAGAGTCAGAATACCAGCATACAGCAGAGGGTCAAAATTCCTGAAACTAATGAGCTCACCAGCCATGGCCATCTGTCTGCTTCTGCGAAAGCCCATGGCGACAGGCCAAAATAATTGATGACTCCATAAAATGGCAAAAAAAAAGGTAACCTACGGGACTCGAACCCGCACGGGAAATACGGTTGTTTGTTCATGATTGCCGTGGGAAAAAGGCGTACTTGAAATAGGGCTCTACAGGACCCACTACCTAAAGTTAGTGGGCATCAATAAACATGGCCACACTCCCTCCTGCCCGCCCTTTTTGCTTCCCATCGTCTCACAAGAGAAATATCTCTGGGATACAACAATATATGATAGAGGCTTTTTAACTTTGTATCTCTGTGGACAATCCAAGGGGCTACCAAGATAAGAAATTTCCTTATTTGGGGGGGAGGGGTGGGTCCCTGGGCCCCGAAAAAAAATTATATACATTTTAGGTAGGGGGCATTTGAGTGTTTTCTTAGCCATCCTGGAGGTCAATTGTGTCCTTATCATGCCTGTGAGAATAGACATGGCCATAAATTGACCATAAACAAGGTGGACATGGCAAACCCAGATCGCGATTGCGATAAATATGACTACTATATTGAGTTTTCTCAAACGAGATGCTTACAAGCTAGTCACTGATTTATAAATCTCGTCGAATAAGACTCTACTTTATTATGTAAGTTACCAAACCTCAAGGCTCTTAACTTGGCACCAGAAAGCTGGTGTACGACAAGATGAAACAACAATGGTGCAAAGGGTCATAAGACTGTTTTAAGATGCAGTCAGACTCTTGACATTCTTGTCTCAGTGTAATTCTGCTCTCAGACGAAGGTACGGGTGTCGGCAGCGCGGCAGCGGCAGCTGCCGGCGAGCTCGGCAAATGTTACCCGAGCGCCATCTGATGAAATTTTCCTTATATAGGCTATTTTCCCATCACGTGGGGAGGGAGGGTCCCCCCTCGGCCCTCTGAGATAGGAATTTCGACATAAGGTATATTTTTCGGGAAATGGTAGCCCCTTGGGACAATCCCACCTATAGCTTCGCATCTGGATGGCCGACAAAACTTCTGCCGCGGTGGCTTGTGCCTTGCTTGTGCCTCAGAGTGCCTCAGGGTGGCGGCCCGTGGCAGCTTGGTGGCAATAGTGCTGGTAGCCTGAGGTTGCGTACTACATAAATGGATCTACGGCTTATCATTTGATAGAACGTACCTATCCTCAAAATCTCAAGCCATGACCGAAACATCCGTCATGCTCGGTTTTTTGGAACTTGGTCCTTGGTTACGGGCGCCAAGTCCCAACTGAATACAATCATGAACCCTCGACAAGGTAGCTCTTCATATCGTGCTTTCTTGTATGAGATGTATTTTACACTTCGGGGCAGCAGGAGCTTGTCGATGGGCCACTGGGTCGACTTCAAGATCGCGACCGATCAAGGGTTGTCCTGTGTTCTTTTTTTCGTAAAACCTCGGCTTCCCACCGAACATTCACAAGGCGAACCTCTTACTGTCCACACACTACCGCCTGTGTCGGGGATGTTCCTCGGGCGGGGTGTCCGTCCTCAAGCAGGCCTGATTGCATATTCGGATGGAAAGGTGTAGAAGCACTTTCAAACAAGGTCCGTTCTTTCCACGCTCGGAGGCTCGCATCGCCCACTCCTGCTCTCCATCTTGATCTGCTTTTGCGAGGCTCGTGTCCAGAAAGCATACCTCCATGGGACCCGAATAGTGAAAGGACGGAGGAGGGGTGCAATTCGGAAATGCGTACGTATTTTCACGAGTGCGTGCGGTTCTGTTTCTGAAATGCTTGATGGGTCCGACAAGGGATGCACGAAAAAGAACAAATGTTACCGGGCGCGGGAAGCAATTATCGTCGCTACTCTGGCCAAGTGATTATGCACCCAACACCCGATGGTTTATATCTTAGCTCGATGTTTAACGACACTGCTAATTCTCGAATGGGCAAACAATTGGATGGGCGCATCATTCCCCTATTCTCCTGTTCTGCGCCAATCTCGAGGCGGCTGACTCTAGTTCACCTCGAACGAGGACTAAGTAGAAGAAACTATCTTCCGTACACAGAAACGCAAACCAGCATCGGGTCGGGGACTTTCAGTTCCTCGAATCAAGGCGTTATGCACTGAGGAGACCACCGGGTCCAGTATACGGCGCACCGTTGAATTCCTTCATAACTTATGCAACTGATTCACCCTTGGGGAAATCAGGCGGCTGAACGGTGGCACCCACTGACTGGTAGGTCCAATCGACTATTTTTTTGCTCTTGTATCAACCGCATGCGTTATACTTCGGTAAGTCGAACGACTCATTTCAGTTCAGGTTGAAAACCTCTAAGTTACGAATATTGAATACGCTTCATTCAGATCTCCTCCTTGCGAAAACTGGAACGATGAGAATTGATGTAAAACTCAGACTTCGGACAAAAATCAGTACAGATAAGATGGACGAACCCTCCACCCAAAACATTGAGAGCGGACCGCTGCTCTTCACTGCGAGCTTCTGGATCCTGATCGAGCACTGGAAACCTCTTACATTGTACAAGAGGTGCAAAGTACAACGAACGAACGATTCCAAAACTCCACCGTCATAATCGAGCTCCGCTCGCACCCTACATGTCGCCCGCTCTCATTGTTCTGCTCTAAGCAGAACCTTCGCACGCCGTTATAAGGGGCAGTGTTTGCACCGCCAACTCGTTGAAATCAAGATCGATCCCAGACTCCTCGCCATTCTCGATTAAGGGAGACAGAAGGGTATTGGTCTGGTCCACAACGAAAGAGATGTTCCCCGCAGCACTGGCGAAGTCGCCGGCGGAGGCCGCTGTACCAGCATTGTTGACCGCTCCTACAATCGAGGTAAATAATGCCTGGTCCTGGTTGAAGCTTCGCAGAGAAATCAAGTCAGTTCTAGGGACCGTAAAGCGAAAAAGTCTCCTCACGGATCGCGCAAGACCAAACCGACGGCCTGAATTTGCTGGGCGTCGGACTGCAACTGAGCGATGTTGCTCAGGACAGCGGTCGTGTTGCAACCGGCGGCCGCTGAGTCGTCAACAGTGTCCCTGGTGTCAAAAGGAAGCGGAACTATTTCGGAGGGACTTAGTGAACAAATATCACAAGCGGTTCACTACCAACCTGCGACGACAAGGGACGCAACCAAAGCGAAGAGCATGAGCGTGGATTTGTTGAACATGGCGGAAAGAATTGTTGAGGAACAAAAGAAAAGACGGTGAAGAAATGAGTTGGAAAGGTTGTTAGAGAGGAAGCAAAAGGACACCAGGTGAAGAAACAACATGCATGAAGGCGCCCTTTTGTAGGACTTCTTCGACTTGTCCTTGACTATCACTGATATGAGATCTCGACCTTGGCCTTCACAACGTGCGTTGGCAAGGCGAGAGTAGCTCACCTAACGACTTCGAGTTTGTAGAATCTCGCTGTTCTCAATGAGGAAGTTGCGCATTTTTTAGCCCAGCGAGGCACCACGCGATATCAGTCGTGTTTGAGGCGTACAACCAGTCTTCAGGGAATCGAGCGGGTGGTTACATGTTCGGCGCGTCTTTCGGCCAAGATCGCAACGACGGCGGGAGAATGATCAGAGTGCCGATCTTGATGGATAACGTTGATGCAGATTGACCTCGTACGTGACTGGCAGCAGCTCGTCGGACAGAGTCTCTGTACTGGACTCGGAGGCAGGGCAGTTAAAATCTAGAAACACAATGTGATATGGGCCAGCTCTAGGGTTCTTCTTTGACCAGTCGAGGGGAGCGCCTAGCTAGTCATGGAAGTCGAGTAAGTACTGCAGCAGGCTTCCATGGTGATATTCGATCAAACATCACATAGATCACGAAGAGCGGCACAGGTAGTGATCGGGCATAACGACTATGGGACCGTTTTTGGCCAACATCCGTTCTTCCGCATTTCTGTTCGCCCGGCGCCGTAGAAAAGTGGTAGGTAGGTAGGTAGAATAACACGGCCGGTCCCGCTGAGGAACGCCGGGGCCCAGGAATTATCTAAGTATACACGCGATAACACTACGTCCCTAGGCCCCCGGACACTACCTATAAGCCCTGTCCGGAAAATTTCCTGGATTTCGACTGATTTACTCTATGTTTTGACGGTAATACGGCCCTGGACGCCGCACAAAAACCGAATTTTTCCTCCCCACCGTGCAGATGTCTTAGTTTGGTCGCTGCGCATTGCTTCAGATGGTACAAAACTTCTGGCAGTCGCTGGTTCGGAAAAAATACCCCTGAAAACGGGTCGTTTATTTACTCTATGCCCGGACGGGGCTTATAGGTAGTGTCCGGGGGCCTACGTCCCTGGACTGAGGCAGTGGACTCCTCTGCACCCATAGCCGAGCTCACGGACGCAATCTTTCAACTCGCCGCGGTAGAACTACAAGAAATTCAAAGAGGGGTGAAATATCAGCCCATGCATACGACCAGATCAAGTATCCCTCAGGCGGAACAAGGGAACAGCATAGAATAATTCGAGGACATCGCGCATATTTAGCCACGAGAGCAATGCTTGATCTAGGTGGAATATCGGGTGTGGTGTATGGGGCGCCGTTGCGGCCTTATCCACGTATGTGGTTCGCTGGTTGGGGGTTCGACTCCCCCCACCCGAAGGTGTTAGGTCCCACCGATTTTTTTCCCTTGAAACTCGTATATTTTTCCTGGGAAAGTCGAACTACGAAGTTCCGACCGCATCGGTTGCAGAATTAATTCCGTTGACCGCCGATGTTCATTCCGCGTACTACCTAATGTCACCAGTCTTCGGTGAGTCTCCGAAATGAATCTCTAACCACATCTGGAGAGCCAACTTCATCTTCAGGTGGCATTCGACGCAGGAGTCGGGTGGGATCATGTGAGGAAGTTTATGCTCCGTATTTGCTGATTTTCTCTCTCTGATATATATGAATTAGTCGGTTTCGGAACACCGATTTTCTCCAAGCCGCGGGCCGTTTTTTAATAGCCTAGGTCCCTCATGTCGGTAGAAATTCAATCATTGGGACATTCGTGCGGATATGTACACAGCGGCACTTTCATCGTGCCCCTCTCCGGGCCGATCTTGTTCTGAGTACAGCGATATTAAAACCGCTTTACGACTTCCTCCTCCAGGAACTCATCCAAAGTGCTAAATTGAACGCCGAGCGCGACGAGATCCGGATTAGGCACGGGCGTGTCTTTGTACAGTCCGAATTCGGACTGGTAGTCGAACGAGAGTGACATTTTTGGCTTGGCCGAATGGCTTGCGCCCGCGCGGAATGGCTTGTTTGGGGCGGGGGCGTGGATTTGGGTGTGATCACCCGCCCACGCCCGGCCGATCGGCTTGCAAGCCATTTTGATGGCTTGGCAAGCCATTCCGCCAACTCCGTCCCAGCCAAAAAACCAAAGTGGCTTGTGTTCACTGTATATCATGTAGAGCCCTGGCATTAAATGTTATGTGGCAGAGACATTACTATATGTCCCCTACATGTACCTAGGACATCAATTGTCACATGCTTTTGATATTGGGGGAATACTCGTCGTCATCATGAAAAATGATGAGGGCAACTCATACTCCACATGCTAGCCAGTGGGCTTGTGAGGATTCACTAATAGGTAATGCTTCCCAGTGTCCACCTGCATTGGAAATATTGGAAGAAGTGTCCACCGCGCCAGAATATTCGCAAAAGCAGTGTTCAACTCACCCAACTTTTGAACCACACAAGTTTTCTAGTACTTCAAATTGAAATTTGAACAAATTCCTTCACGAGTAAGCTTTGTATACTTAAGCAGAGGTGAATTAACCCTTGTGCATTTGTTCTGGGTTGTGATTCTTGTTAGCTGACATCGGTCAAGCCGGGGTCTTGGTCCGTAACCGACCAAATGTGTGTAAATACTCAATCCTTTGATGTAAACTACCCCAAGGAATACATATGAATGAGCTGTGGCGCTCGGAGACCCATGATGTGCCAGGATATCATTATTTTTCTTCGGCAACAAAGTGGCGTGCGCAAGCCATTCTGTCTGATGCCATCAAAATGGGCGTGGGCGGGGCTTGTTACGAGAAGTCAAGGAATCCGTGTCGTAACAAGGACAAAACCATCCCACTCATATCGCATTTACCTCGTCCTAGCATGTTACAGTAAGATCTTGGTGAATTGGCGCCAGGTTGAGAAAAGTGGAACATGTCAAATGCCATCACAAGCCATTCTGGTGACAAAGTGGCTTGTGCCCGGCGTGGGTAGAGTTTTTTCGATTCAACCTTTGGAAATCATTATATTGCTATTGACACTGTTATATGGAGTCACTGAACTACAAATAATAATTTATTTCATTTTATTTCGGCCCCAAGTTGCTGCGAGCAAAATGGCTTGCACAAGCCATGTTGTCTGAGAGCGTCAAACGGACGTGAGCATGGCTTGCAACTAAATCTGGTTAGTTATGGGAAACATAGGTGTAGACTTCTGAGAAGCATTAATTTATACATTCAGTGTTATATACACTCAAGGCCGTTGAATAACCTACATTTTGCCGACAGAGCCTAATTTTGTGGACCTTTATGGAAGGAATTTTGCGGAACGAGTTGATACGAGGCAATTTGACAGTAATCGGCAGCCAAACACTCGAAACTTCAACTCGTTGAGACGATATGCGATGGGCGGATGTATTGGCTTGTGCACGTGACATACGCTGGCTAAATGGCTTGCGCGAATATCTCACATAGATTCCCCGAGTTCATAGTAACTCAACTGCGAGGTGGAAAAAGGGCCTTTGAGGTAAATTCTCCATGTGTTTAGAGACCAAGAAGCCGACGGGTGATGGAGCCGCATTCAAAATATGCGGTTGAAGTTCCTTTCGGCTGAGCCGACAGCACCGCCATTGCGCAGAATGGCTTGCGTTCGGTGTGGAGAATGATGCAGTGATTTAGGGATGGACTTGGTTCCCGCAAGACTATACTGAATGTATCCATGTCCCACGCTGATAAGTAAATTCACTGAGAATAAAATACCGGTGATCTTGAGTTGGGCTCAAGAGACGGCAGACAGTCAACCAGTTGAACCACAGTTTCCTTCAGATTTTCATTCAAAATAACAGAAGGGAGGGCCTAAATTTATTATGGTATGTGCTGTCCCAGAGCCATCTTCGTTATTGGTGGGCTCACTGGTCCTCTGATATACTCTGGTTCAGCATCCCAACCAGACATGTTGGCACTTAGGCGTGGATGACGCGCGGGCGTAGGCATGGTATGCGCGTTGGAATGGCATGAGAAGACAGCGGCGGCGAGAAGAAAGGGGCGGGTAAACAGCCTGTGATGTTCGCATCGGAGTGTTGTAAGTTACTTGATGAAGCAGTGCCATAATTCTCCACTTTACCCGGGTCAAGGCAGCTGGAGGAAGAATAGAGCATAGTTACTCAAGACCTATTCTGAAAATATGGGTGAAATGCGTGATGTGGGTTCAACACACGGCGGACGGCAATCAACCACGGCGGGGACGATGATCGGGATGTTCGGAACATAATAGATTGAGAAATAGAGAGTGGCGGGGTACTGTTGAAGAGTAATAGACAAAATTCTTGCAGTGAGAATGCATAGTGTAGCCGAGCACAAGCCAAGCCACATCACAAGCCACGCCGCACCCGCCCGCCCTGCCAAATTCAAACTCCGCTAAGGGGCGCAAGCCATTCGGCCAAGCCAGTCCGAAAAGTCTGGTAGTCGAACTACGCCGCACCACATCAGAGCTATTTTTTTCAACGAGAACGAGAGATTGGCGTACCATGACATCCAGTTCCTCGAGACCGTGAGTATCTATAGCCTCAAAGGCGACTGGCTTTCCAATGGCTTGAAAAACAGATAGAAAGAAAGAGGGTGGTACAATTAGCGTACGGAAATCCTCTGAGAGGCCAGCACCTCGCACCTGCAGATATCTTCTCTGCGAACTCTGGGTAAGTGAGGATGGCGCTCACGACGGGGAGCACCTTCCCCACGACGAGCGCAGCCTTCGCCACATCAGCCGAATCGTAGTTCTTAAACAGGGCGACAACGGAAGGGCCCAAATCGCGTTCGATCCAGGTAAAGCTTTGCGTGGATTTGTCGCTGTATCGGATGGGGATGGTGTAGCCCGCGCCCGCGCTGACGAGCGATCCCATCCTATTATTTGATAGTAAGTAAACAATCTGCAGGGGGTGTCATTTAGTGCTGTAAGGACGCACTTCCACAGATTTTCGCTGAACCAGCCGGTGTAGACGTTGGCGGCGGGGATCCCGGACGCGAGGAGATATTCCCAAATGATGGCTTTGTCTAATAAAGAGTATCATTCATACATCAGCAAGCGGTATTTGCCCAGAAGAACTCGCTCACTGTCAAAGTGGTACACAGAGCTGTACTTCCCACTCGAGGTCGTTGTCGCGTTTGGCAACCCGCTGAATTGATAATTTATCAGGTTGGACATTAGGCTTGTTGAGGGAAGTGCGAAAGCAGCGTACCTCCACACAAAGAATTTCACGCCGACCTCCTTTGCGGCATCTACCAGGTTCTTCCCCTGTTCAATCTCCGCCTCGCCATTCGGGGTACCCGGGAAGACCTCCGGATCCCAGAAGTTTGTCACCTAGTCCGTCAGACAATTTAGCGCCAAAGCAATGCACGGAAAGAACTTGTTGGAACTCACCCCGAAAACGACTTCACTCCCCTCAAGGGCCGCTCGGATGGAGTCCTTGTTACCTAGAGTTCCCTCGACGACCTCGATTCCTCGCTCCTTCAGCACCTTACCCGCGGTAGAGTTCGGGTTGCGCGTTACTACGCGCGGCGTGAAGGTCCCGTCCTTCAGAACAGCGTTCAGCACCGAGGAACCTGATGATTGGACGCTTTCGTCAGTTTACGTTCTAAGCATGAAAATGCAATGGCGTGCCTTGAGTTCCGGTTGCACCAAAAATCGTGGCGATGCGCATTGTGAATGTATGTAATGAGGTGTCGGTAGGTTGGTCGGTCGATATAGTTGACCATGGGCCATGGCAATGCAGTATATATACGATGAGGCTATATTGGGCATCAAAACCGAGTAATTCTGTGAGCTCGGTCTTACTCGGTCTCGATGCTCCGTATAGCCCGGCCAGTAATATGGATTTGCTGGTGCACCCGGCGGTGTTCCGCATCGTGAGGTCCAGACCCGAATGATCCAGCCAGCCTCCAAAAATATTTAGCCACAAGACCAATATGACTGCATTCACGTTGCCCAGCTTTCAAGTTTCACGCCAGTTTTCTCAAAGCTTTCCCACATCTTGCCCCACATTCCCATGAACCAATGCAAACTAAGGCAGACCACCAGATCTTCTTGAATAAACAAGGTTAGACACTGCGAGGAGTGCGCATCAAAAAACCGAAAGAACCCGAAAGGAGCGGGGTGAGGAGTAAGATCGGAGTCTGGTTGAGAGTTGAAACAAGGTTGAAAATGGGCTACACGTGACCTTCCGTTTTGTTTCCGAGTGATGGGTTTGTCATCCTCAGAATGTATTTGTCATCGCAGGCCCACGGTTTCGGCAAGGTTTCAAAATTCTCGTTGTCATCCTGAGCCTCCGTCGCACTCACTGCTACCTTATCCCATTGATTCAGTCTCACCCCTATTCAACCGCCGTGGGCCCGCAGCATTTTTTTTGCTGTAAAAATTGAGACCGTTCATTTTTTAATCGTATCATTGTTCTGTTCGCAATCGAGCCAGGACGATAACAAGTTCAGCGGAGACTCGAACTTGGAGCACCTGAATACTCAAACGTGTTGTGCAACTTGTAAGAAAAAAATGGAGTTCAACTAAGAATAGATCCTGGCCCGGGCCCCGCAATTGGTGGTGGTGAGGCAGTGGCGCTGCTTTCTTAGAGCCACACTTCAGGATCGAGCTCCTAGTGATGATGCTTCGGTCAGGACTCCAGTGCAAGAAAAAGAAACATGGGCTTCCATCCCTTGACCTTTTCTCAGTTCTGCCAGCCTTTCTCGCGTGTGTAGACTCGTTTCACTTTTGTCGGTTGTGCGGGTCTCTTTGAAGACGATAAAGAGATGGAGTTATAAGTTTTCCATTCCCTGACCAACAACCTTCTTTGAACTCCATGTTATGTTCCGCGTCTCAAGTCCTTACACGTCTATGCGCAAAATTCAAATTTGCACATCAAAAATGGGGATATTCTTACCCTGGCCTGGCCAATCTGCATCGCGGCTTTTTCAGTGCTACATAGGGCTGCCCCACCGTCCCGTCAACCTGTGCGACCGTCAAAATAGGGGCTGTCTTTCCGGAATTCTGGACTCCAGACGGTATGGGACGGCCGACCAAATCACTTGCCTGAACCAGAAGTCTTGATAAATGGAGGAATTATTTTCACTACAAGGCGTCTTCAGCTCTAGGACATATTGTTTGGCACTTGCTTAGGCGGATGAAGCAGTTTCAAGCTGGGTTGAAACGGAATTGATGTGAAGTACACGAGAAGTGGCTGATGCGAGGCGATTCTCCGACCCGAATACTCAGAGGGGTGGGCGCGTACCGGCATTCCATACATGAGAACATGGTCACGGACTAAATTCCTGCTCATGCCTGGCCTTATCAAGGGTAGAAAGAGCATGTTGCACATTCAATTCATTCAACCAATCTACGGCTGTCAACGGCCGCCTTTCCCCGTCCCATAAATGCTTTCGGCTAAAGAAGGGCTCGACGGGAGAGAACGGCATGCCGTTGACGGTTTTCGTCACACCCGTAAAGACGGGGACGGTGGGCAGCCCTATTTTTGACCACTAGGGCGTAACTTGGTGGCTAGTAGTTGTCGTCAGGATTTAGCACGCACACCGCCAAGCCGGTGAATAAAGTGCCCAAAGTGTAGTCTAAACTGTAAGAATCAGTAGACAAATCAGTACTTAAGCTAGAAGCTGCACCTGAAATCCCAAGTTTGTAGTGTGCTCAAGCTGCAGAAACTATGCGCAGTTTCAGCAGAGGAACCTCCAGTTACAAATTGAGCAGCACATGCCGAAGACAACGGATTCGGCAACCGCTTCGGCGGCATTGAAATATTCGAGGGGTCGTCCCGTGCCGTAAGTCCGCAGCTCCGTCATTCGAAAAATTTCAGCTTCAGCGGCGCCGAAGCGATTGCCGAATTTTTATCTTCGGCATCAATTTCGGTGCTGCTGACTGAAGGATTCCGCTCCGCTGGAATTGTCCCTTGAACTCATAGCTTCTAGTGAAGCTTCACATTACAAGCTTAGGATACCAGGTGCGCTTTCATAAGTACTGAGTTCTACGGATTCTTACAATTTTAGACTAAACGGCTTTGCGATGCGACGGCCATCATTGACATGCGAAGCCATCACGCCACAGCCACCGTGACACATTGAACCGCAGCAGCCAACCGCAGCACTTTCCTCTTCACCTCACCTCAAAGGCTCGACCGGTCTAACCACTCAGCTTCCTCTTGTCCTGCTTCGGTCTCTTTCCCACTCGCCGCGAAAAACTGAGCACCGACTGCCGGCCACTCGAGTCTGGATATGCGATTGCCTTTCCCTGCCGCATTCTTCCGGAAGCAGAACTCTGGTCCTCCGACAGTCCAGATCATTCCACATTCTCAAGTCCGTACGATAACACGCGGAACTGTACTTTGGCGATAAGCGTCTGGCGGTGGGCATGTTTAGCTTCGATTCGGTAACTTGCATGCCACGGGCTCTGTGATATGTCGGTTTTTTCTCGTCCACAACGCCACCGATTCCCTTCTCTGCCCGTTTATGAGGCCGGGTCTCACACGTCGTACTTTGGGGCCCTCTGTGCCCATTGACTTGGCATTCTCCCGGTACTAATTTGAGAAGGGCTGTATCTCGAGACGATAACCTCAGAGCACATGTGGGTGGTACGATTGAGTCTCAAGACTACCCAGGGAATTATAAGATGACATTGGTGTCGTCTCGTTTTCTATCCCACTGACCAGCCATGGTCATCATCGATCCCGTCCGACGTTCCTCTGATGCCGAACCCACTTCGTCGGTCACTCCGTCGGTCAGCGACGAGAAGTACGACGAGAAGAACGAGAAATCTTCTATCCAGATCGCTGAGCCTGTTACGGGCGAGGTATATGATGACTTGCGGGAAATCGACCTCGACGAAAACGGCAAGGAACGGCCCATAGGTACACGTTTCCTCGTCTCAAGACAAAACCGACCACAATATCGTTAGTCACGGACGTCGACGTCGCCACTAGGCTTATCTCTCTCGAGGATGACCCCACCTTGCCTGCCTTCACGTTCAGGATGTGGTTCCTAGGCCTTGGTTTGTTGTTTCACCCCACCTCGTTCGCATCTTGAATAACCCAACTCGTAGGCCTCAGCTGCTTCGGCGCGGTCCTGGGCCAGATCTTCTACTTCCGCCCGCAAACCATCTCAGTCTCCCAGCTCTTTCTGCAAATCCTCGCCTACATCCTCGGCGTCCTCATGCAGGAGATCATCCCGGGTCCCTACAACGACCGTTACGGCTACAAGACGCCTAACAATGCCTTCTGGCGGTTCATGAACCCGGGGCCATTCAGTGCGTTCGGCGTTCCAATTCTTGATCAGACTAATCGGAAGCAGACATGAAGGAGCACGTCGCGATCACCATATTCGCGAGCACCGCTGCAGGCTCTGCCCTCGCTATCAGCATCTTTGCCGCCGACGAACTCTACTACAACATCCAGCCCAATGCGGGAGTGGGGATCTTCACGCTCATTGGCAGCCAGCTCTTGGGTTACGGTCTTGGTGGTAAGCGACATCCTTTAACTTTGTTTCAGGCGCCTATCTAACGATTCTCGTTCAGGAATTATGCGCTCGTTCCTGGTCTATCCGACGTACATGGTCTTCCCGAGTCTGCTACCCACCGTACAGCTCTTCGACGCCCTCCACCGCGGCAAGAAGATTTTCCTGCAGAAAAAGCGCGTGCGCTTCTTCTGGTCGTGCTTCATTGCGATATTTATCTGGGAGTGGTTCCCGGAAGTAAGTTATTTCGTCCTTGACTCCATCTGGATTGTTGACAGTCGGTTACGGTGACAGTTTATCGCGCCGTGAGTATCTCACAATAATCCCGTATGCAGTTCTCACCAGTGGAACGTAGAACTCTCACGGGGATCAGCATCTTCTGCCTTGCCAAGCGAGACAGCCCATGGTTCACGCGTATCTTTGGTATCCACCCTTCTTTCGTTCCCTGGCAATTCTTGTTGGCTCAGCGCTATTGTTTAGGCGGTGCGGCGGGTAACGAAGGCCTCGGTGTCTTTGCCTTCTGTTTCGATTGGAACTATGTCGGTGAGGCACATCTCCAGTCCATCTCTCTCTCCCTCACTGAGTGCCATTATCTACGTCGCATTCCAGGCAGTGGCGGTTAGTCCTACTATTACGCCTGCTATCTGATATCTCACCAATCTGTAACGGGGTTTTCTCTCTCGCAGGTGGTTCTTTGGGCGCCCTCTTCACACCGCTTTCCACCCAGCTATCGCTCTATTTCGGGACCCTTATCTGCATGTACGGCTCCATTTACATCTATTGCCGGTCCGTACTCACACATGCCGATCACGCCAGCATCGCGTTCTGCGCACTATATGCGAACAATGTCTGGAATGGGCAGAATTTCCCGTGGCTGTCTCAAGAGCTGTTCTACGAAAACGGCACGCAGTACGACCAGCTCGCGATTCTAGACGAGAACTTCCGCCTCGACAAGGCCGCGCTGGACGTTCAGGTACGCCCCCATTACCGCGCCAGGTATCCTAGCCTGACGCGAATTCACAGGGCCTTCCGTGGTTCGCAAGCTCCCAGGTCCTGACGAAGATTGGGACAAATCTTTCCATCGGTGCGACTATCACCCATGTCATACTCTGGTATGGCAAAGACATCCTCGAAGTTATCAGGCGGTACCGGGTATGCTTGATCGTCTAAACCTCTATTTTTTCAGTTCTGCCTGACTTTCCGGTAGGCGGGCGATGCATATGATCCTCACCTCGCGAAGATGAAGGTGAACCCATCCGACAACTTCCTCTGAAGCATCTTTGTCTTATGCATTACTAGGTATACCCCGAAGTACCAATGTGGTCAGTCTAGTTTCTCTCCCGAAAGCTCCCGAATCGCTTATCCTTCACGTTAGGTGGTATATCCTAGTCTTCATTGGCAGCTTTGCCATGGCAATGGCCACGGTCTACACCGGCGGCTCGGGGATGCCAGGGTCTATACTTAGCTCCCGGTTCAATCAAGTTTTTGCTGAATGATTTTTTAGATGGGGTCTGGTAGTCGGGATCATCATTTCTGCGGTCTTCCTCCCCTTCGTCACTACCGTGTACGCAATCACTGGATTCACCACCAGTATGCAGAACCTGGTTCAAGTGAGTCGTGCTCGTACTCACCTAGTTCATGCCACTCATAACGCCACAGATCATCGGCGCTTCCATAATGCCGGGTTCCCCGCAGACGAATATGTATTTCACCTTGTACGGATTCAACACCCTCCAACAAGCCCTCGCGCTCGTTCAGGATCTGAAAATGGTACGTCAACTCGGCGGAATTTTACTGCCGACATGTTCTAATCTGCGCGACAGGGAGTAAGTATTACGGCTTCTGCAGAAAAAAGGGTATGGTTAAATCTGGGCCACAGCAATACACCAAACTTCCGCCGCGCGTGACGTTCACCGTTCAATCTGTTGGCACTGTAGTCGTGCGCACTATTTCCCTACTTCGATTACCACAGCTCAACGTCATTCAGGGCGGTCTTTTGAACTACGTGATTATGAAAGTGATCATCAGCACCCACCGAGAGATCCTCCTGGACGTTCAAGGCTCTAATATTGTACGATTTTATTTTCGCTCTTGTGCTTGCTTATAACTGATTGCATGCCCAGTGGTCTGGCCAACAAGTCCAGGTAGGCTTATCTCGTTAGTGGACGTGAATAACATACAACAATTCCTTATAGTCCTTCAATGCCGATGCAGTATCGTGGGGCGCCCTCGGGAACATCCTGTACGCACCGTCCGGTCGATACGGGGTCAGTGCCTCTCTTCTCCTATGTCACCCATCCCTGACCCAAAATAATTGGTTCAGATTGTCCCTTTCTCCATCCTCATCGGCCTCATCGTGCCCGTTCCCTTCTGGATCCTGCATCGCTACTTCCCAAAGCTCGGCGCCAAACATGTCATGACGCCGATTCTCTGCTGTGTGTATTTTTACCTTCCCGCACTCAGACTCATATATATTCCGCATATCAGGGACGCTGGGCTACCTCTCCGTCGGAATCAACACCTCTGTCTTCACGACATTCTTGCTCGCCGTCTTCTCTCAGTACTACCTCCGCCGTTACCGCCCGCGCTGGTTCCGCAAGTACAACTTCCTCCTCTCCGCCGCGCTCGACGGAGGTACCCAGGTGCGCTGACATCGATCTTAAAGACACTCGGATGAACTGACTGGTACGCCCAACAGGTGATGGTCTTCGTGTTCACCTTCGCGGTCGGCGGCGGCAGTGGCAAGGTGTCCACCATGCCGAATTGGGCATTGGTGAGTCGTCATATCTATGCATTGCTCGATTATTGACGGGCCTTGCTAGAACCCGGTGGGGAATCCGGACTACTGCATGAGATTGACGTAGGGTAGTTTTGTGTTACCGGCAGTCGCTTGATATGTAAATTGTTGAAAACCCGAGTTGTTGATGTAAAGCGTTGAAAACCTGAACGGTGGCCTGGGCGATAAGCACCGAGTTCGGCGTCGCGTGTGTTGGGTGCCGGATGGGAGAGTCAGCGATTGTGCGTTTTTTGTTGGTAGAATCAGTTCGGTCAACGCACCACCGAATGTAAGTCCAATCTTATGGCCGACTACGCGATGGATTATGTGCTTTTTTTCTTTTTGATCACATCGCTCGAGCTGGCCACTGAAAATTCCACTAACATTGAAGGGGAAGATGGAGACTCGCGGTACGTCGGTAGTTGAAAGTGAGCGATCGGAGACCGGGGTCCATCGACGTCCATCAGTTATCCACGACAGACAGACAGTCTCCCAGCTCCAGTGACTCGGCAACTCAGTGACACAATAACCGGCGTAAGCGTTGTAGAACAAATTATCTCGGGCCATGGGGTCCATGTTCCGCCAAGGCTCGTCGAGGGTTAAATACAAGACAATTCCTCTCAATCCACGTTCTTATTCAATTGAACATTGACGCAGACTCTGGGCGAATGATGGATCAAACGATCAAGGGCATGGTTGCGGCGTAGGTTTTGTGGGACTCGAGCCATAAGAAGGTTGTGTTTTTCCATCCCCTCCAGTATGTTAGAAAATCGAACGGGCAAATGCACGGGCTAGACCGAAAGGTTCGTTGCATCACAAGAAAGTGAAGGTCAAACTCGGCTGAACGTTCGAATGAATAAAATCATCGGTGGTGTACGCTGCACCGTTTAACAGTGTTCTCGGCATGTCGCCAGTGCGCCCCGGGTTCGACTCCCGGCGGTCAAATGTGGAGGGTGCGTCTATCTTTTATCCCCGGTATGTATCATCCCGAAAGCGGCACCTTCATCGAAATACTATAGATTATGCGCGAGATACAGGGCCCTGCTAGAAGAAAATGAGTTCATGAAACCCTATATCTTGGAGGTGGATAGTGGCTCGCGCCATCGTCCAAATTTCGTAGAACAACGCGTCCATCGCCGCTGAACAGGGTGATCACGTGGGGGCGTTTTCCACGTGTCGGCCAGCAAGCCAGAAACTTCTTGAAAAAAGTTGAAGGGATGCGGGGCGGAGGGCGGAGAGCGCCGCAGATCCTACCTACTCCATCTCCATCCGCGTTCCCATTCCTCCACCTCCGTATCCACATCTCCCACCCATCCCAGTCCGTCCCCCGCGGATTGCTGACTTCGCGAGAAGGCAGGACAAAGGACGGGAAGCGCACGGATTCGAGATGCCGGGAGCAAAAGGAGCTCTGTGGGGAAGGAAAGTACGGTGCGGACTTCGCGGGCGCACGAATAAGGTGCGCGTTGGGAGTGGGGCAGGGAAAGAGATGAGGGCGATGCGGAGCAAGACGAGGACAACGGCGGGGGCGCGCGAGGAGTGTGCGCAGAGGAAGCGAACGTGCCGCCCTCGATGCGTGCGGCCTCGCTCGCGCCAATCGTGTTGGCGTCCACCCGGCACGCTCCGCCCATCCTCCGCTCCTCGCCCCGCTCCGAGTCTCCACGCTTGCAATTCCTTCCTCCTTTCCACCTTCCATCCGCATCGTATACTCTTCCTCTCCGGACCCCTTCTTTCCCGCCCCACACCCTCGCTACATCTACGTTGCTTCTTCCCTCACACTCTTATGTGGCGCTGACACCCCTCCTTCCTCCCTCCGCCCCGCCGACACGCGTCTGCAGACGGACTTCTGCCAGCCCCAGTACTGAGCAGCATCCGCAAACGCATGCGCATGTGCGTGCGCATCACCATGAGCACCAGCACCAGCTTCATCGTGGCCAAAGCTGCAGCAAGTCAGCGGGGATGCCGCGTGCGGGTGCCGGCGGGAGCGCTGGCGGGTGGGGGCGCGCAGTCTCAGCGTGGCTAAGGGCGGATGCAGATGCGCGTTCCTTCCTCGTTCCCTTTCCACCCCAATCCTCCTGCGCCTCCCCTCTTCCTCACCCCTCACATGTCCCACATGTCAGTGGACGTCCGCAGCCCAAGTACCGGGTGCTTATCATGCTCGTCCGCATGCACACCCTCAGCCTCGTCATCCGCAGCTCGGGTAGGGGCTCCGCTCCAACACCGCCGCGGGTGTGAGTGCGAGCGGGTGCGCTTTGCCTCAGTGCCGGCGCGGTCTGCGGGTGCCGGGGCGGGCGGGAGTGGGTGCACGGCACGCCCATCAGCGCGCGTGCGGGCGGGCCCGGTATCAGCTCCAGTGCGATGAAGAGCGTGGACGTGTGTGTGGGCGACGGGCCGCGTGCGGGTGCTGGCGCGGTGCGTCTGCGCCCACATGTGCGGGAAGGGTGCGGGTGCGGGTGCGGGTAAGGTTTGAGCAGGTGCGGCCGGATGCGACCTCAGCGTGGGTGCCGGCGCTAGCAAGGGTAGGGTGGATGCGGATGCGCGGGCGGGAGGGCGGGGACGCGGATGCGCAGCGTGCGGCCTCAGTGCCGGCAAGAGTGCGGGCACCATCAAGGTCAGGCGCGGGTGCGGGTGTGCGAAGCCCATGAAGAACAGGACCAGTCTGCGGAACACGGGAAACCCGACCGAGAGAACGAAGAGACACGAGCTGGAGAAGGAGACGACAAGCCGAGCTGGAGAGAAAGAAAGATATCAGAATCGAAAGAGTTGAGGAGGGATGGACGAGAAGGGGGAGAAGGGGGGAGATAAGTGCAGAGAGACGTAGCTGTGCATACCTCGTCAATCCTAATCCCCATTTCCCAATGCGATTCGAATCCGCCTCGAAGTCGAATCCTCTTTTCCTCCTCTTCTTCTCCTCCTGCCCCTGCCCTAAGCCTCTCCTCCTCCGAGCCCCCCCTCCTGGAAGCCAAATCCGAATCGAGCCAACGCGGGCAGACGAGCCCGACGACCTAGACAAGAAAAGACAAGAGCTTAGAAGATGGGCGAATCGGGAGTAATGCGCGGATACGTGTCTGCACATACCTTCAATCTGACGGAATCTCGCGAAGATGAATCCCTCTCCTCTCCTCTGCTTCCTCGAATGCGAGACGACAATTGGCGCGGTAAGCGTCAAACAACGATGAAAATCCGACCTGAACAAGAAAATGAGAAAAGAAGAGCGAATTCGGGATGGGAAACGAGTGGAGAGTGGATGCACATGTGTGCAATACATACCTTCTGTCCGTCATGAACCGAATCTAGGTCGAAATCTCCGGGCCCGGAGACCGAATGCACCTTTCTTCCTCCTTCTCCGGCGCCTGAATCCTCCCCGGATCCCATTCGCCTCGAATTCCAGCTCTGTCCGCCCGAACGCGAGGACGAGCGTTGCGTCCCTCTTCTCTCCTCTCCCACCGTGTCACGTCTGCGTCCATTCGAATGCGTGACTCGAGAAGAGGACGAGTCGAGACCGCGGTAGAGGACAAGAACGATAATTCCTCCGCGCCTCGCTTCGGGATTCGGGACACGACGATCGACACTCGACTGGGGCCGCTCGTGTAATCGTCATCCAAACACGGCACAGACAGGGGACAGGAACGAGAATAGGGACGAGGATCCCAGACGCATGTCCCAGGGGCGCGCTGTGCCCGACACTGCCCGACACGACAAGCGACACTCGACACGCCGCCCTGCCGCGCTCCTCCTGCACCTGCACCTGCACCCCCACGGCACTTGCACTCGAAGGGCGGAAAGCGCCCACCACACGCTACACCCGCACGACACTTGCGCTGCGCTCGGACTGAACGACACCGAAGGCGCAGGGATGGAGGCGGAGCATGTAGAGGTAATGTGGGGAGATTGCGCAGAAGGAAGCGGGCGGATTCGAGCCGCGTTCCTGAATTCTCCCCTCCCGTCTCCACCCCTGCTTGCTCGCGTGCGCGTCTACGCCGTATTATGGATCGGCCCATGCGCAAAAGGGGAGGGGATGACTCGCGAGCGCGGGAGAGGGCGAGGATGAGATTGAGGCCCCCAGCGCCTCGGGGCGCCGGGAGTCGGGAGTCGGGATTCGACTCGACGCCCGCCTCTCCGCGACGCTCGACGCTTTGAAGTTTATCCGGGACGCGCTACCCGGGACGCCCGTTTAGCCCGTGTCATCCTCATCGCCCTCCAACACGACGTAGACGGAGAAGGAGCAGGATCCCAGACGCGACGTCCACGATGCGCCCTACACAACACGCGTCCACCCTGGCGTCAACGCGTATTAAGAACCTTGCGCGCTCTTCGGGTCTCGGGAGTCGACGCTCGCCTCTCCTCGACTGGACCCTCGACGACGCATGACTCTCGCCCTCGAAGCACAACACACGACGCGGGACGCTCGCGCCCGTGTCCTCCACATCTCCCTCAACCACGACGCAGACGGCGGAACGCGAGCAAGAAGGGGGAGTATGACAAGACTCGCGTAGACTCCAAGGTGCGCCGGACACGACACCCGACACGCGATGCGCTACACCCCGCCGCGCTACACCCGCCCAGCTCTGAGATCCGCCACGAGCCACGCCCGCGTATTACGGCATTTGTGGGCAGTGGGAACGACAGCGACAGCGAGGAGAGCGAACGGACTCGGAGCGGGAGATGAGGTGTAGACGAGGCGGATGATGTGGAGATGGAATTTAGCTCAGGAGGGTGTGCGGGGTGACGAAAGAGTGACAGAGGATGACGGCGGGACGATGCGCAAGCGACGTCGTGAGGCGTTATGGCGCGGCGACGGGCGTAGGCGCAGGCCTTATTAGCGGATCTGCGCGAAAGAGCACGAGGACGAGAGCGAGCCCCGCGCTTCGCGATTCGGCTCGATTGGACGCTCGCCCTCGAAGAACGATGCTCGGACTCGACTGCGCTCGCCCTCGGGACTCGACTGGACGATCGACTTCCGACTCTACTCGGGGACGCTCGTGTCCCCGCGCACACAGCAGGATAAGAACGAGATGAAGAATCGTGCGCGCGGTCTCCGCTGTGCACCCGACGACAAACGACACTCGACATGCGACACATGACTTCCATACCGCACTTCCCCTCGGAGGGAAGTCTCCGTCCCCGCGCCTCACTCCCGCAACTGCCCTTGCTCTTCCATCGTCACCCCCCGCGCTTATCATAAGCCACACACGCTCCATACGGCACCAGTAGTTGCGCGCGCCGGAGGAAAGACATCGAAACGAAGGGCGAAGGGCGGAGGGAAGATCGGAGAGGGAGAGGAGGAGGAGAGCGCGCAGAAGAGCAAGGGAGAGGAGGAGGCGTGAAGGAGGAAGCCGGGCAACTGCCGGAGGACGACGAAAGGGATCCGGAGGAGAAGGACGAATGGGGCGGGCGGCGCGCAGGTGAGGCGTTGTTGGGTGCCGTCAGCACGTAGTCCCGCAGATCAAGCGAGGAGAATGCCTCGGCTCGGCTCGCCACTGCGTCTAGGCTGACACACCGGCGGGGAAGGAGGGGAAGCGGGAGAGGAAGGGGACGCAGGAGGGCGATGGAGGGGAGGAAGGCGGCGGGCGAGGAACAGGAGGCCTAAGGACGTTGTGGTGCAGAGACGGGGAACGTTACGTGCCCTAGTTTCGCGGATCGATGGGGAGACGCGGACTGAGCGGGAAGCGCCGGCGCACGGACTCGAAGTCGCTCAAGCGCCTGCCTCCGCACCAAGGGACGCAAACAGCAGCGCAAGCGTAGTGTGATAGGTCATCGAGCACCGCCACACTTTCGTCCCATACTCGAACGCTCAGCCCCCGGCGAACGGGACGACACCCGGGACGAGGCGCGACACGAAACGCGACACACGACCCCCACTCGGGTATGAGCAATAATAGTACTGTGGATCGATGGCTGGACGCAAACTCGGAGAGCGGGAAGAAGGCCGCCGAGCGGGAGCGCGAGCGCCTACCCCGCGCCGAGTACACAAACAGGCGTGAGGGGGAGGGCGTACGCGAGGAGGGCGTCGAACGCCTATCCCCAAACTTGAATGTGGGAGCCCGGCCGCCGAGTGGGATGGCAGCCGGGCAGCCGAGGTGCGGCGGACAGCGAGAGGGCGCAGAAGGGCGAGGAAGGAAAGCGGGCAGGTAGGCGTAATGGCATGGTGCGGAGAGGGGCCGGGGGACTACAGTTGCGCATTCGGCCATTGCTAGCGTTGCCGAAGGGCGTAGCGTGCGTTACTTTCGCGCATGAGGCTCGGGTGAAACACGGGCGCGATGAATCACGCGGAGACGTCGTCCAGGAGGTCGATGAGCCGTACGAGCGCCATTCCGCTCGGGGCGAAGAGGGCACAGTCGTCAGGCGCACAGACGCAGCCGCCGACTCGGGATCGAATGTAGCCAAATGGCGCGCGTCGGAAGGAGCGAGGGCGGCCCAGACTGGGTGCATGACTGGGTGCATAATGCGTACGCAAAATTCCGCCGCCGGTGCAGCGAGTGGCGCGACACGGACGAGCAGTCGTACTCAGGATCGAATGTAACCAAATCTCGCACGTCGGGCCAGGAGCAATCGCGGCACGGGCGAGACCGCGTGCAGCGGATTATGCGACACGGACGAACACAGTCGCCGGGCGCGCGCATTTGGAGCGGGTCGCTATAGGATAGGCGCGGGCGCGGGCGACGGGTGCTCTGCGCATATCCTTGTGCACATCGGACTCGGAAGGTAGCGGGAAGAGAGGATATAGAAGCGCCGGAAAACCAGCAACACTATCTGACCGGACGGCCGCAGATCCGCATCATACAGCGGTGAGGACTATGAGCCGCATCCGAGGGCGAGCGTACCCGAGCGGCCGGCCGAGGAGAGTACTAGCCAAGGAGTATATGGAGGCCGTGGACGAAGAGAGGGCCGACGGCGGCGGGATGCGGGAAAGGAGCTAGATACAGACGCTTGATTAGATACTCCATTTCTCAGGTCTGAACTTCACAACTCACATGAAAAAGCTAGACGTTAGGCATATTGTGCTCGAGGTTCGCGGTCTTGGGAAGGAGAGGATCCATGCCTCCTCAGAGAGCTGAAAACCGGGATTGAGCCAGCTATCCGGATCCGTCCATAGCTTCGGCGCACATGTTGAGAGATCCAAAGGCGATTCTTCATTGACCGGCTTGCGTTTACAGCGAAAGTCGAAGTGAGAACAACCAGACTCGAAAAGAGAATACTCGTCGTGGACGTGTGTGTTGAGGAAGACTCGCACGCGCACGTGCCGCCAAACACGGACAACGCGACGCGACCCGCCATTTCCAACTCGGCGCTTTAGCGCGCATTTAGCTCTGATTCCGCAGAGTACGACACGAGAAAATTGATAATGAGAAGAAATAGATCAACTAGACATATTTACCTAGCTGCGTTCAGTGGAAGCTTTCATGGTGTCGATTTCCTTTCTGCACACTCTTAGCTATTTCCAATACACCAACTCGTATTCCACTCTGCTGATATTTTATTTCTCGGATGTTCGACCCCGGTTCGTGCGCATTCTGTCTGAATCATCCGAGAAATTTAAAGCAAATCCACAAAATGAAAAGCGAGGATGAAGATGAAATGAAGTCCTCCGCACGATTCTCCAAGCCAGCGTAACACCCTGGACCATCTCGGAAATCGCCAACCAGCGATGTTTTCGTTTTCAGAGAACGAGACACAATCGCTTCATCTACATCGAACTCACGATAAATATCTGCGTGGACACGGCCGAGTCACCCGCTGAGGAGGAGCTGCTAAACTTGTGCAT